>JARWLF010000016.1:0-73083 GCA_029853055.1 Scenedesmus sp. KT-U | reverse complement strand
TAGCGAGGGCGTCGCTGGGCGTTCGTGGCAAGGCGCGGTAGGCGAATACAAGGGAGTTTGGTGAACCAAATGACCGCAGGATTCGCGTAGCGCGCTGCCGCCACGGGCGTCCAGCGGCGGCCGCAGTAGGCGGATGGTTTTTTCACATGCTCTTAGTGCTCGGAGTCGCGGGCGATAAAGGCGGCAATCTGCTCGATGTCCTCCAGCGCCTCGGGCGACCACCTCAGCCCGGAAGCCATTTGGCCAGCCTGGCCTTGGCGTCACCGTGGCTCAGAGCACCCTCAAGCGTGCAGCGCTCCTCGCTGCGGCGGAGCTTCTCCAGCACATACAGGTGGTACTGGATGTCCTCATAGCTGGCGTCTTCGGGAAGACCCTTCAGCATCTCCGAGACTTCGCGCTTGGGGCTACAGGGCTCCATGGCAATCCTCCTTGCGAGCGCTGAGCGTAGGGGGCGCGGCCAGGCCTCGCAAGGGTGCGCTTTTCGCGCAGGCTGCAGTCGCCTGAAAGAAGGCTCCCACACAGAGCTGGCGCTAGTCGGGACAGTCGCCTCGGCCTGCTGTGCGAATGCCCACTCCCCAATCCCGACTGTCGCAGAGCAAGCCTGCTCGCCACTCATGGACTGAGGCAGGGCGCAGTCAGCCGGCTCACAGCAGCTGCCCCTGCTGGCGGGCGATGCGATGGATGGGCAGTTCGCGCAGGTTGGGCGCCGACAGCAGCACATCCACCCTGCGGCCCTGCAGGGCGCGACTGGCGCGGGCGGCCAGGCGTGCCGACTGCAGCGCGGGGTTCTTGACCGCGCCGTCGAGCTCCACCATCAGGTCCACGTCGCCACCACGCGCGTCGTCATTCAGCCGCGAGCCGAACAGGCGCAGCCGAGCGGCCACGCCGAACGTCTCGGCGGTGAGGCGCTTGAGGGCTTCGATCTGTTGCGGGTGGAGTCGCATGCAAGGCGGCCCGAGTCGGGAGCTGCGGTGGAGTTTAGAGACACCGGGGCGGTGTCGCCCCCTCGCGCCTCGGATCGCGGTGTGCTGGTGTTTCTCGAAGCGGGTGCACCGGATGCCGCGGGGCCCTCCGGCACCGAGGTGAGTGCCATTGCCGCGCGGCGGTGCGCCAAGGCACACCCTACGAAGAGCGGGATGTCGCGATGGCGATGGATGAGGGGGCAACGGAGCGTCGAAGCCGCTGGCGCCCGACCCCGCAACGACCGGCATAGGGTGTGCCTTGGCGCACCACCGTGCGATGGGCTGTGCGGCGGGGATGGATGGCGCGTCGCGCGTGAACCACGCTGCGCCGCCCCGGCATGCCTTGGATCGCGGTGCGTCGAAACGCATCGCAAGAGGTGGCTGTGGTGCCGCCGTGGTCTCCGGAGCCAGCCCGGCACCCGGACTTGGAGACGTGGGATTTCCCATGGATCATCTGGTCATTCTGGTCAAAATTGAGATCAGCGTATGCACACCTGGCAAATGCACGAAGCCAAGGCGCGTCTGGCTGAGCTGCTGAAGGACAGCGAGCGCGAGGGGCCGCAACAAATCACCGTGCACGGCCGCCCGGTGGCGGTGGTGCTGAGCCAGGCGGAGTTCGAGCGGCTGGCCGGGCATCGGGAATCGCTGCTGGCCTTCATGCAGCGATCGCCGCTTGCGCAGTGCGAGGAGTTGGAGTTCGAGCGCGACCGCAGCTTGACCCGCGAGCTGGAGCTGTGAGCTACCTGATCGACACCCATGTGCTCTCCGAGCTGCGCAGGCGGGCACCGGAGCCCCGGGTGGTGGCGTGGCTGGGCGCGCGGCCGACCCGCACGCTGCATCTGTCGGTGCTGACACTCGGGGAGTTGCGCAAGGGCATTGAGCCCATGGAGGAAGGTGAGCGCAAGCGCCAGCTGCTGGACTGGTTGGAGGCGGAACTGCCGGCGTTCTTCCTGGGCCGCGTCGTCCCCGTCGATACGCGGGTGGCCGACGCGTGGGGGCGCATCGTCGCCAAGGCCGGCAGGCCGGTGCCGGCCATCGACAGCCTGATCGCAGCGACCGCACTGGCGTGGGACCTCACCCTCGTGACCCGCAACACGCGCGACTTCGCGTTTGCCGGCGTGCCGGTGGTGGACCCTTGGACGCAGGGCGCTGAGAGTATCTGAGAACCATCCGCCTGCTGCGGCCGCCGCTGGACGCCCGTGGCGGCAGCGCACTGCGCGAATGCTGCGGTCACCGCTTCACCGGACTTCATTGGATTCACGTACCGCGCTTTGCCACGAACGCCCAGCGACGCCACTCCATGCGGCAGGTGCAAGGCCCGCCCCCAAACCTTGCACCGCTCGCCGCCAGCCGCGAGACTCGGGCGCATGGACAGCCATCGCTTCATCCGCATTCGCAGGGAGGTCGACGCATGCAGGGCTTGAGCCGGGAGGCCGTGCGCCGGGTTTACCGCTTCTATGCGCCGGTCTACGACTTCGTGTTCGGGCTGCTGCTGGACAGCGGCCGGGCGGCGCTGGCGCGCGCCATCGACCCCGCCGCGCGGCGGGTGCTGGAGGTGGGGGTGGGCACCGGGCTTGCGCTGAAGCGCTATCCGGCCAAGGCGCAGGTGGTGGGGGTGGACCTGTCCGAGGAGATGCTGATGCGCGCCATGCCGCGGGCCGAGCGCCTGCGCGGCGCGCGGGCGGTGGACCTGGTCTGCGCGGATGCCGAGCACCTGCCCTTCCCCGACGACAGCTTCGACGCGATCACCCTGCCCTATGTGCTGAGCGTCACCCCCAACCCGCAGGCCCTGCTGCGCGAGCTGCGGCGGGTGTGCCGGCCGGGCGGGCAGATCCTGATCCTCAACCACTTCCGCGGTGCGCAGGGCATGGGCCTGCTGGAGCGGATGCTGGGCCGGTTTGCGCATCGGGTGGGCTTTGACAGCCAGCTGGACATGGACAGCACGCTGGGCACGCAGGACTGGACGCGCGAGCAGGTGCAGCCGGTGAACCTGTTCGGGCTGTCGCGGCTGGTGCTGCTGCGCAACGGCTGAGAGCGTGTGAAAAAACCCAGACGCCGTCGCGAGGGCGTCGTTGGGCGTTCGTGGCAAAGCGCGGAACGTGAATCCAATGAAGTCCGATGGAGCGGTGACCGCAGGATTCGCGTAGCGCGCTGCCGCCACGGGCGGCCAGCGGCGGCCGCAGCAGGCGGATGGTTTTTTCACACGCTCTTAGAGCTGAAGCCACCGTTCGCCGCGTCCGCTGCTGGCGGCGGCTGCAGGCGCCCTGGTTGCGGCATGCGCTTCCGTTGCGCGCTGGGAGCCCGCTGCCCGATTGCAGCGGTGGCGCCGTCGGCGCAGGCTTGCGGGCATCGCCCCGCACCTGTCGCCCGCCATGACCGACCCCGCCAGCGCACCCCTGCCCGAGGATCAACGGCCCTTCGTGGTGCCCTGCGCGCAGCTGGGCATGGATGCGCCGCTGCGCTGGCTGCGGCTGGGCTGGCGCGACCTGCGTGCAGCGCCGGGCCTGAGCCTGCTGTTCGGGCTGGTGATCATGGCGGTGAGCATCGCGGTGGCGGCGCTGGCCTGGAGCCTGGGGCGCTTCGCGCTGCTGGCGACGCTGCTGTCGGGCTTCGTGTTCATCGCGCCGCTGCTGGCGGTGGGGCTGTACTGCGTCAGCCGCGGGCTGGAGCGCGGCCGGCAGCCGCGGCTGGGGGATTCGTTCGTGCTGGCGCGGCGGGTGGTGGGCCAGGCGGGGGTGTTCGCGCTGGCGCAGCTGGTGATCCTGCTGGTGTGGTCGCGCGCGGGGATGATGGTGAACGCGTTCTTTCCGATGCAGGAGGGCGATCTGCAGGGGCTGCTGGAGTTCCTTGCGATCGGCTCGGCGGTGGGCTCGGTGTTCGCGGCGCTGACCTTCGCCAGCGCGGCATTTTCGCTGCCGATGATCGCCGACCGCGAGGTGGACATGGTGACGGCCTGCGTGTCGAGCATCCACGCGGTGCTGCGCAACAAGGCGGTGATGCTGGCCTGGGCGCTGCTGATCTGCCTGCTGACGGCCGTGGGCTTCGCCACCGCCTTCGTGGGCCTGGTGATCGTGATGCCGTGGCTGGCGTATGCGGCCTGGCACGGGTACCGGGAGACGCTGGACGCCAGCGGGTGGCCTGAGTTGCCCTGAGAGCGTGTGAAAAAACCATCCGCCTGCTGCGGCCGCCGCTGGCCGCCCGTGGCGGCAGGGGCTTGAGGGGGCGACGGTGCGCCGAGGCGCACCCTACGAGGCGCGGTGGACGCGGGGCGGCGCCCTGTGGAGCGCCGTCGGCGCGGGTGCGTGCGGGCGCAGGCTTTGGAACCGCGCCGCCTCGGTGGTTCGTAGGGTGCGCCTTGGCGCACCGCCGGGCTTGAGGAAACGACGGTGCGCCTGATCGAACGCGCTCGCCTCAGCGCTGCTGCAGCTCGCAGACCTTCTTGCGGCCGGGGGCCGGGTCTTCGCCGAAGGAGCGGTTGCTGCATTCGACGCCGCCGCGGAACTCGCGGAGCACGTGGCGGTTGCCGTGGCCATAGCGCACCACCTGGGTGCCGCGGAAGCTGCAGTGCTCGCCCTCGCGGGCGCAGGTCTGCCAGTTGCCGCCGTGGCCATGGCCGCCACCGGCCAGCAGCTGGAAGTCGCAGCGCTTGTGCTCGCGCGGGGCGGGGTCGCCAAAGACGCCGTTGGTGCAGGCGATGATGCCGCCGTCGACGCGGCGGACGTAGAAACGCCCGTCCACGCCGTAACGCACGAAGGCCGGGCCGGGCGGGCGGCACTGCTCGCCCTCGCGGGCGCAGTGCTGCCAGGCGCCGACGCCCTGGCCGGGAGGCATGCCGCCGATGATGCCGTCGCCAATGCCGCTGCCGCCGCCATCGGTGCGCACGTCGCAGAACTTGCGGCGGCCGGGCGCGGGGTCGCCGAACACGGCATTGGTGCAGGCGATGGAGCCGCCGCGGACAGTGCGTTCGACGAAGCGACCCTCGGCGCCGTAGCGGACCACGGAGCGGCCCTGCACGCGGCAGGTTTCACCCTCGCGGGCGCAGCGCTCCCAGCCGTGGCTGCCGCCGGAGCCACCCCAGTTGCCGCCCGGGCCGCCGAGGTCACCGCCGTGGCGACGCAGCTCGCAGTGCTTCTTGCGGCGCGGGGCGGGGTCGCCGAAACGGTTGTTGTCGCAGTCGATGGTGGCGTTGCGCACCTGCCGGTAGGCGTAGCGGCCGTCGGCGCCATAGCGCACCACGGCACTGCCGTTGACGCGGCAGCGCTCGCCCTCGTTGGCACAGTGCTCCCACAGGCCCTGCCAGCCGCCGCCATGGCGGGCGCCCTTGGCTTGGCTGTCCATGTCGGGCTCCCGGTCCATCAGCGGGCCGACGAAGCTGTCGTCCGCCACAGCCATCAGCGGCAGCAGCAGGCCGAGCGCCAGCAGGCAAGGCAGCAGGCGGCGGAAACGGGGGGCTGGAAACATGGCGGACTCCTGGGTCTGGTCACTCGGCGCCGGGCTGCGCGGGCAGCGCCGGTGCGGGCTGGCGGCATCGAAGCACGGTGTGCACAGATTGTCGATACGGCCTGAACGCGGCGGTAGCGACGGGCCCGGCGACACTTTTCGGTTCAGCTACCGCGAGGCAGTCCGGCGCGCCTCAAAGCCCCGACGCGCGTCGCACCCACAGCCGCCGAAGCGGCGCCAGCGCGCCGGCCAGCCCCAGCGCGGGGCCGCGCAGCAGGGTGGGCAGCACGGCGTCGTTGGAGAACAGGCGATTCAGGCCATCGAAGCTCCAGGCCGCCAGCTGGTTCTCGCTGCGGCGGCGGCGGGCGTAGCGATCCAGCAGGGGCGGATGCTGCAGCGGCAGGCCGCGGCTGGCGGCTTCTTCGGCGCCGGCCAGCAGCTCGCGGGCGTCCTGCAGGCCGAGGTTGACGCCCTGCCCGGCCAGCGGATGCACCGCATGCGCGGCATCGCCGGCCAGCAGCAGCGGGCCCTGCCGGTAGCGCTGCGCCAGCTGCAGGCGCAGCGGGAAGGCGGCGCGCTCCGAGGCCAGCCGCATCGCGCCCAGGCGCGCATCGAAGGCGCGGGTGAGTTCGTGCTCGAACACGTCAGGCGGACAGTGGCGCAGGCGCTCGGCCTCGGCGGCCGGCAGGCTCCACACGATCGAGCACAGGCCGTCGGTGCAGGGCAGCACCGCCAGCGGGCCGCTGGGCAGGAAGCGCTGCCAGGCGGTGTCGGCATGGGCCTGCTCGCAGCGCAGGTAGGCCACCAGGCCGGCGGCGCCGTAGTCGTGGCCGCGGGTGGCGATGCCGGCCAGCTCGCGCAGCGGCGACTGCGCGCCATCGGCGGCGACCACCAGCGGCGCGCGCAGCGGGGTGGTGTCGAGCTGCAGCACGCCCTGCCCGCCGTCCTCGGCCCAGCCCTCGACGCGGGCCGGCGCGTGCACGGCCACGCCGGCCTGTGCCAGCGCCTGCCAGAGCCGCCACTGGATCAGGCCGGCCTCGACGATGTGGCCCAGCGCAGGCAGGCCGGCCTCGTGGTCGTCGAGCGCCAGCGTGCCACCGCCGGCGGCGTCCCAGACCCGCATGTGGTGGTAGGGCTGGGCGCGGCTGGCGGCGATCTGCGGCCACACTCCAAGGTGCTCCAGCAGGGCCTGCGAGCCCGGCGAGATGGCGTAGACGCGCAGGTCGAGCGTGGTCTCGGCCTGCCAGGGCGCGGGCGGGCGCGCTTCCACCAGGGCGACCCGGCGGCCCTGCCGGGCCAGGCCCAGTGCGATCGCGCTGCCGACGATGCCGGCGCCGACGACGATGGCCTCCAGGCCCTTGGCGGCGCGGCTCATGCGGCCTCCCGCAGCAGGCGCAGGGCGGCTTCGGCGTGGGGATCGTGGCCCATGGCGCCGCGCACCAGCGGACGCGACAGGTCGCTGAAGTGGTCGAGCGCGGCCAGGCCCAGCCCGCGCAGCCAGCGCACCGGCGCGGCCTGGTGGGTGAACAGCCGGGCCAGGCCGTCGCTGAAATCCAGGGTGCGGGCGCGGTCGGGCGCACGCAGTTCGGCATGCCGCTGCAGCAGCGAAGAGGCACCGGGGTCGGCAAGGCCCGGCGCGCGCAGGGCGCCGGCCAGGGTGAGCGCATCGCGCAGGCCGAGGTTGAAGCCCTGCGCGCCGATCGGGTGCAGGGTCTGCGCGGCATTGCCCAGGGCCACGCAGCGCGGGCCGGCCAGCTGGCGAGCGGTGATCAGGCGCATGGCATAGGCGCTGCGCCGGCCGACCCGCTGCAGCCGGCCCAGCCGCCAGCCGAAGCGCTGCTGCAGCAGCTCGAGGTAGTCGGCATCAGGCAGCGCCAGCACCGCATCGGCGCGGTCGCGCGGCACCGTAAGCACGCTGCCCAGGCGCCGGCCGGACAGCGGCAGCATTGCCACCGGGCCATCGGCGGTGAAGCGCTCGTAGGCGGTGCCGGCGTGCGCGCGGGCGGCCTCGACCACGCTGACGAACAGGGTCTGGCCGTAGTCGTGGTGCTCGCTGCCCAGGCCGAGCTGCTCGCGCAGGTCGGAGTCGCTGCCGTCGGCGATCACCAGCAGGCGCGTGCGCAGGGCGCTGCCGTCGTCGAGTTCGAGCGCCATCGCCTCGGCCTGAGGCTGCGCGCGCAGCACCCGCGCGGGGGCGTGCAGGGCAAGCTCCGCACAGTCGGCCAGCCGCGCCTGCAGGGCCTGGCCCAGCTCGCGCGCCACCACCACGCCGCCGAAGGCCTCGACGCCGTGGTCCTGCGCCTGCAGGCGCACCCGGCCGAAGTCGCCAGCGCTGCTCACGTGCACGGCGCGGATCGGCACCGGCGGACTGGCGAGCCGCGGCAGCACGCCGAGCACGCCCAGGGCCTCCAGGCTGAAGCGGTTGAGGGCGAGGTTGCGCTCGTCGAAACTGGGCGGGGCCTGCCGCTGCGGCGCGCTGGCCTCGACCAGGGCCACGCGCAGGCCGCTGCCGTCCAGGGCGCAGGCCAGGCTGGAGCCGACCAGGCCGCCGCCGGCGATCACCACGTCGAAATCGAAAGGCTGGGTGGCGTGTTCTGGGTTCATCCGCCAAGTGTAGGCCCTGCCGCCTGAGGCCCACGTCGCGACCGGTCCTAGCCGCTTGTTGAAAAACTCCCTTCCTGGGGGTTTTTCAAGTCGGCGGTCCGGCGCAGGTCCGTACCGCCTCACGACAGATCAATCGCTTACGCGCTTGCTTCGTCGTCCCGGCCATCCCTGGCCGGGCTAGCAGGCTGTTTTTCAACAGCCTGCTAACGCTCCCCTGCCCGGCCGGCTCGGCTAAACTCGTGGGCTTGAGCCCCGGCAGCCGAGCCGGGTGGCCGCCCGACGGAGTTCCCGATGCCCGCCAACGCCCCCTCGCTGCCGCTGCGCCCGCTGCTGCTGGCCGCCTTCATCCTTGCCGCCGCCGCCTCGCGCCTGCTGCCGCACGCCTGGAACTTCACCCCGGTGGAGGCCATCGCCCTGTTTGGCGGGGCGTATTTCGCCAGCCGCTGGGCGGCGTTCGCGGTGCCGCTGGGCGCGCTGTTCCTGAGTGACCTGCTACTGGGCTTCCACGGCCTGATGCCGGTGGTCTACGCCTGCGTGGCCGCCTGCGTGCTGCTGGGCTTCTGGCTGCGCGACCGGGTCAGCGTGCTGCGCGTGGGCGCGGCCGGCCTGGCCGGCGCGGTGCTGTTCTTCGTGGTGACCAACTTCGCGGTGTGGCTGACCGCCAAGGACCTCGGCACGCACCCGGCCTGCACGATCGGCCTCATCGAGTGCTACACCGCCGCCCTGCCCTTCTTCCGCGCCCAGCTGCTGGGCACGGCCGTGTGGAGCCTGATCCTGTTCGGCGGCTATGCCCTGCTGCAGCAGCGCCTGCCGGCCCTGCGCGCGGCCCGTGCGGCGGCCTGAGCCATGGGCAACCGGCTCTCCAAGATCTACACCCGCACCGGCGACGACGGCAGCACCGGCCTCGGCGACGGCAGCCGCGTGTCCAAGGATTCCGCCCGGGTCACCGCCTACGGCACGGTCGACGAGCTGAACTCCTGCATTGGCGTGCTGCTGGCGCAGGAACTGCCGGAGGCGATCCGCGAGCCGCTGATCTCGATCCAGCACCAGCTGTTCGACCTCGGCGGCGAGCTCTGCATCCCCGGCCACGCGGCCATGCAGGACGCCGACATCGAGCGGCTCGAAGCCATCCTGGACGGGCTCAATGCCGACCTGCCGCCGCTCAAGGATTTCATCCTGCCCGGAGGCGGTGCCGCGGCCGCGCACTGCCACGTGGCACGCACGGTCTGCCGCCGCGCCGAGCGCGAGGTGGTCACCCTGGGCCACCACGACGCGGTGCGTCCGCAGGCGATCCGCTACCTGAACCGCCTGTCCGACCTGCTGTTCGTGATGGCGCGGGTGCTGGCACGGTCCTCTGGCCACGGCGAGGTGCTGTGGAACCATGAGCGCCGCAAGGGCTGATGTTGTTCCGCCACTGAATCGAGGATCTGCGCGGATGCTGCTGTTCACCCACCCCGTCTGCATCCGCCACAGCGCCGGCCCCGGCCACCCCGAGTCGCCGCAGCGCCTGGCCCAGGTACTGGCCGCGCTGGACGGCCTGCGCGACCTGCCGATCGAATGGCGCGAGGCGCCGCGCGCCAGCCGCGAGCAGCTGCTGCTGGCGCATACGCCGGAGCTGGTCGCCAGCATCCTCGACATCGCCATCGAGCAGCAGCACCGCATCGACGAGGACACCGCGATGAACGCCGACTCGCCCGAGGCCGCGCGGCATGCGGCCGGCGCGGTGGTGGCGGCGATCGACGCGGTGATGGCAGGCGAGGCCCGGCGCGCCTTCTGCGCGGTGCGCCCGCCCGGCCACCACGCCACCCGCGCCCAGGCCATGGGCTTCTGCCTGTTCAACTCGATCGCGGTGGGCGCGGCGCATGCGCTGGCCCGGCACGGGCTGAAGCGGGTGGCGATCATCGATTTCGACGTGCACCACGGCAACGGCAGCCAGGACATCTTCTGGAACGATCCGCGAGTGATGTACCTGTCCAGCCACCAGTCGCCGCTGTATCCCTACACCGGTGAGCCGCACGAGCGCGGTGCCGGCAACATCCTCAACCTGCCGCTGCCCGAGGGCGCCTGCGGCGAGGAGCTGCGCGAGGTCTACCGGCGCGATGCGCTGCCGGCGCTGGATGCCTTCCGGCCGGAGCTGGTGCTGGTCTCGGCCGGCTTCGACGGCCACCGCCTCGACCCGCTGGCCGGCCTCAACCTGGAGGCCGCCGACTACGCCTGGCTGACCTGGGAGCTGATGGCGATCGCCGACCGCCACGCCCGCGGCCGGCTGGTGTCGGCGCTGGAGGGCGGCTACAGCCTGACCGCCCTGCGCGAATGCAGCCTGGCCCACGTGCGCGCGCTGGCCGAAGCCGAACTCGTCGCGGCGTGAGCCTGCCGGCCGCAGCCGCCGTGCCCGAGGATGCGCGCGCGCGGCAGGCGCTGGCCTGGGCGCAGGCCGAGCTGGGCCGCACCGGGCTGCAGCTGGCGCCGGCGGCCAGCGACGCCAGCTTCCGCCGCTACCTGCGGATCGAGGGTGCACCCGAGCTGCTGCTGATGGACTCGCCACCCGCGCTGGTGCCGCTGCAGCCCTGGCTGGAGGTGGGCGCGCTGATCGGCGGCGCGGGCCTGCGCGTGCCCAAGGTGATCGCCGCCGACGTCGGGCTGGGCTTTGCACTGATCGAGCACCTCGGCGATGCGCTGTACCAGCATCGGCTCGACGCGCACAGCGCCGATGCGCTCTACGGCCGCGCGATGGAGGCCCTGCTGCGCCTGCAGGGCCTGCCCGCGCAGGCCGTGCCGCCCTACGAGCAGGCCCGCTTCGGGATGGAGCTGGAGCTGATGCCGGAGTGGTTCCTGCGCCGGCATCTGGGCATCGCGCTGGAATGCGAGGACTGGGACCCGATCGAATCGGGCTTCCGCCTGCTGCTGGACAACGCGATGGCACAGCCGCGGGTGTTCGTGCACCGCGACTACCACAGCCGCAATCTGATCGACTGCGCGCCCGGCCCCGGCATCATCGATTTCCAGGATGCGCTGGGCGGGCCGCTGACCTATGACCTGGTTTCCCTGCTGCGCGACTGCTACCTGCGCTGGGACGAGGCCCGCGTGCAGGCCTGGGCCGAGGATTTCCGCCGCGAGTTGGTGCGCGCCGGGCGCATTGCCGATGCGCCGCAACGGTTCCACCGCGCCTTCGACCTGATGGGCCTGCAGCGCCATCTGAAGGTGCTGGGCATCTTCTGCCGGCTGCACTACCGCGACGGCAAGCCCGGCTATCTCGCCGACTTGCCGCGGGTGCTGGGCTATGTGCTGGACATCGCCGCACGCTATCCGGAGCTGGCCGACTTCCGCGCGCTGATGATTCGCTTCACCGAAGGCCGCGAGCTGACCCGGCCGCGCGCAGACGCAGCGGCATGAGCGCGGTCGAGGTCGCCTTCATCCTCGCCGCCGGCCGCGGCGAGCGCATGCGCCCGCTCACGGATTCCACGCCGAAGCCGCTGCTGCAGGTCGGCGGCAGGCGCCTGATCGAATGGCATCTGCAGGCGCTGGCCAAGGCCGGCGTGCGGCGGGTGGTGATCAACACCGCGCATCTGGCCGAGTGCTTCGAGCCGGCGCTGGGCGACGGCACGCGCTACGGGCTGGGCATCCGCTACAGCCGCGAGGCCGAGCGCCTGGAGACCGGCGGCGGCCTGCTGCATGCGCTGCCGCTGATCGAGGCGCCGCGCTTCCTGCTGGTCAACGGCGACGTCTACTGCGATGTGGACTACGCGCGCTTCGCACTGGCCGCGGACGACCTGGCCCAGCTGCTGATGGTGGACAACCCGCCCCAGCATCCCGGCGGCGATTTCCACCTGGAAGGCACGCGACTGCAGTGCGTGGGCGCACCGCGCCTGACCTATGCCGGCATCGGCCTGTTCGACGCCCGCCTGCTGGACGGCTGGCAGGCCATCATCGGCGACACCGAGGACAGCCGCCGCCAACCGCCGCGCTTTGCGCTGGCGCCGCTGCTGCGCGCCCACATGGCGCAGGGCCGCATCGGCGGCCTGCACCACCGCGGGCGCTGGGAGGATGTGGGCACGCCGGAGCGGCTCAGGGCGCTGGATGCGGAGTTGCGAGCCCAGGTGCACGTCGGCCCCGGGTAGATCGCGCATCGCCCACACGCACCGCGCCGGGCGCTTGGCCCGGCTCAGAAACTCCCGAACACCGACCCCAGCACGATCAGCACGACCAGCGAGACGAAGGGCCCGACCATCGCCACCATCGCGAGGTCGCCGTAGGCCTGGCGGTGGGTGAGGCCGCAGATGGCCAGCAGGGTGATCACGGCGCCGTTGTGCGGCAGGGTGTCCAGGCCGCCGGTGGCGACCGCGGTCACGCGGTGCAGCAGGTCCGGGCTGATGCCCTGCGCCGCGGCCATCTGCATGTAGGTGTCGCCCAGCGTGGATAGCGCGATCGACATGCCGCCCGAGGCCGAACCGGTCATGCCGGCGAGGATGTTGACCGCGATCGCCAGCGAGATCAGCGGGTTGTCGCCGCCGAGCCCGGTGACCGCGTCGCGGATCAGCAGGAAGGCGGTGAGCGAGGCGATGACGGCGCCGAATCCGACCAGGCTGGCGGTGTTGAAGATCGGCAGCAGCGAGGCGTTGGCGCCGCTGTCCAGCGAGGCCTTGAGGCCATTGAGGCGGCGGAAGTTGAGCGCCACCAGCACCAGCACCGACAGTACCAGCGCGGCCACCACCGACCAGATGCCGCGGACCTGCTCGATGCTGGTTTCGCCGTACAGCGGCAGGGCGAGGAAGCTGGTGTCCATGCGCGGGATCAGCACGAAGGTGAACAGCAGGTTGATCGCGATCACCAGCACCAGCGGAAGCACGGCCACGACCAGGCCGGGGCGATCGCTGGGCGGCTGCTCCACCGGCAGCTCCATCAGGTCGAAGCCCTCGCCGGCCGAGCGCTCGCGCAGGTCGCGGTCCGGCGTAAACGCGGCGTCGGCGTGTTCGCCATAGCCCTCATGTGCCAGCTTGCGCGAGCGCCAGCCCAGCCATGCCAGGCCGAAGCCCAGCATTACCGCGGCGGTGATCAGGCCCAGGCCCGGTGCAGCGAAGGGCGAGGTGCCGAAGAAGGGCATGGGGATCGCGTTCTGGATGGCCGGGGTGCCCGGCAGCGCGGTCATGGTGAAGGTGAAGGCCCCCAGCGCGATGGTGGCCGGGATCAGTCGCTTGGGCAGGTTGGCCTGGCGGAACAGCGAGGCGGCGATGGGGAAGACCGCGAACGCCACCACGAACAGGCTGACGCCGCCGTAGGTCATCACCGCGCAGCTCAACACCACGGCGAGGATGGCGCGCTGGCTGCCGAGGCGTTCGATGATGCCGCCGGCAAGCACCTCGGCGCTGCCGGAGTCCTCCATCAGCTTGCCGAAGATGGCGCCGAGCAGGAACACCGGGAAGTAGAGCGTGATGAAGCCGCCGGCCGCGCCCATGAAGACCTGGGTGTAGCTGGCCAGCAGCGGGCCATCGAGGGTGGCCAGCACGGCCACGGTGGCCAGCGCCGGCGCCAGCACCAGCAGGCTGATGCCGCGGTAGGCCAGTGCGATCAGCAGGGCCAGCACGACGAGGATGACCAGGATGCCGTACATCAGGCGCGCTCCCCGCCTTCGCAGGCGTCGATTTCGGGCGGACGGAAGCTGTCGGAGAACAGCGAGTTCAGGTCGAAGCTGGAGCGCTGGCCGATGTCGTCGTAGTGGCGGTCGAGGAAGGCCTCGGCCCAGCTCCAGCCGCGCTCGCGCAGGTGCTGAAGGTAGGCCCACTCGGCGTTGAGCTTGCTGGAGGCGTCGAGGTCCTTGAGCTCCTCGTGGGCGTGGATCAGGTGCACGAACAGGTCGCGGTAGCGCTCGGATTCCAGGCCTTCGGATTCGATCACCCGGTGCAGCAGCTCGATCGAGCGCAGCTCCTTGATCAGGCTGGCGTTGAAGGTGATCTCGTTGAGCCGGTTGATGATCTCGCGGCCGGTGCAGGGCAGCTTCTCGCGCACCAGCGGGTTGATCTGGACCACGATGAGGTCGCGCGTGGCGGTGTCTTCGACCAGCGGATACAGCGCCGGGTTGCCGATGTAGCCGCCGTCCCAGTAGGCCTCGCCGTCGATCTCCACCGCCTTGAACAGGAACGGCAGGCAGGCCGAGGCCATCACCGAGTCGACCGACAGCTCGGGCTGGCAGAAGGTGCGGGCACGTCCGGTGCGGACATTGGTGGCGGTGACGAAGACCTTGAGCTGGTTGCAGCGGTTGACCCGCTCGAAGTCGATCTCGCGCGCGACCAGGTCGCGCAGGGGGTTGATGTCCAGCGGGTTCAGCTCGTACGGCGAGAACTGCCGGGTCAACTGTTCGAAGAACAGGTAGGCGGGGTTGTTGTCCAGCGACCAGCGGCCGCCCAGGCGATCCCAGAGGCTGCGCTGGATCGGCGAGAAACGTGCAGCCTCGCTGACCGCCTTCCAGAAGCGCTCCAGGGCCTCGCGCGCGCCCTCGCGGCCACCGCGCTGCAGGCCATCGGCCATGGCCACCGCGTTCATGGCTCCGGCGCTGGTGCCGCTGATGCAGGCGATGCCGATGCGGGGATCGGCCAGCAGCCGGTCGAGCACGCCCCAGGTCAGGGCGCCATGGGCCCCCCCGCCCTGCAGGGCGAGGTCTACGATCTTCTCCGGCTTCCGGGTTTGGGTGGGCATGGCCTGCTCGAATCGCGGAATCGAGCCGTATTGCAGCGCAGCATGACGGGGAAGTCCAGCCGCGCCGCCTGCCCGCCCCCCGCCGACCCGCCACGCAGGCAGCCCGAACCGCCGCCGCCGACCCGAGACCGGGCTCCAGAACCTGCGGCTACCATGGCCGACCCCGCCCACGGAGCACGCCCATGTCCGACAGTCGCCTCGCCCGCAGCCTGTCCCGCCTCGATGCCGCGCCGGCCTTCCTGCGACCGTGGCTGCGCGATCGCGTGCTGGGGCGTGCAGTGCCGCTGGTGGGCACGGCGCGGCTGCATTTCGAGGCCGTGGGCGCCGACGGCGTGCGGATCTCCATCGCCAACCGGCGACCAGTGCAGAACCACATCGGCGGCGTGCATGCGGCGGCCATGGCCCTGCTGGCGGAAACCGCCACCGGCTTCTGCCTGGGCTGGCACCTGCCGGACGACCGGCTGCCGCTGATCAAGCGCATGGAAGTGGAGTTCCGCCGCCGCACCCAGGGCGCGATGCGCGCCGAGGCGAAGCTGGAGCCCGATCAGATCGCGCAGATCAAGGCCGAGCCCAAGGGCGAACTGGTGGTGCCGGTGCGCGTCACCGACGAAAGCGGCGAGCCGCCCATCGAGTGCCGGATGCTCTGGGCCTGGGTGCCGCGCAAGACCTGATCCGTCACCGAAAGGCGATCGGCGGCGAATCGTGGGCAAGCCCGCTCTGCGAGCCGGGATTGGGGATTGGGGATTGGGGATTGGGGATTCGCTCGATCGCGCACTCGCGGTCTTCGGGGCGACCTGGCGGCCTCTACGAAAACGCCCCCGGGGTTGCCGGGGGCGTCTGCTGCGAGCCGTGCGATGAGGTCAGCGCTGGCCGGGTTCGACCGCGGAGGCCTCGGCGGGCAGAACTGCGGGCAGCACGCGCGCCCAGAACGCGACCTCAAGGCCGATGCCGGCCAGGATCAGGCACACGGAAGGAAACATGAAC
This sequence comes from Scenedesmus sp. KT-U, assembly GCA_029853055.1. NCBI lineage: Eukaryota > Viridiplantae > Chlorophyta > Chlorophyceae > Sphaeropleales > Scenedesmaceae > Scenedesmus > Scenedesmus sp. KT-U. The sequence continues at coordinate 57,403 of JARWLF010000016.1, read as the reverse complement.
CCGGCGGCGTAGGCCGGCAAGGCAGCTGCAATCAGACCGAAGCTGAGGGCATGGCGGCGCATCGGGTGCTCCTTTCGTGGCGGGTGAAACTTGCGTGCATCACGCAAAGGAATATTTCGTACAGCCCCAGCCAAGCCAGCGCTTTGGTGGCGTTCAGCAAAGCGCGACCCGAGCCGCAGCCATGACTCCCGCCACTGCCCGCCGCAGCGCTCGGGGCTTAGTGTCCGATGCACTTGGCCAGTGGCTTTGCGCTGCGCGCAGGCCAGACGATTCCCAAGCCACCCGCGCCGGCGCTGCGAGCGCCGCGTCCGGGCTCGCCCGCCTTGAAAGGACCCCTGATGAAACATCCGCTTCCCAGCCTGCTGTCCCTGGCCCTGCTCACCGCCCTTGCCGGCTGCTCCAGCCCCCAGGGCGAGGCCCCGGCCGCGTCGGCCCCTGCCGCGGCCGCCGATCCGGCCGCGCGTGCGCCGCTGGCCATCGACGAGTCGCTGGTCACCACCGCTCCGATCCAGTTCCGCGCCGTCGACCTGAACCCGGACGTCGCTGCCTGCACCGACCTCAACCTGCACACCAATGCCCTGTGGCTGGCGGCCAACCCGATCCCGGCCGACCAGAGCACCTGGGGCAGCTTCGAGGTGCTGCGCCAGCGCTCGCTGGAGGTGCAGCACGCAATCGCCCGCGCCGCCGCCGAGGCCAATGCGCCGCGCGGCAGCATCGAGCAGAAGGTGGGCGATTTCTTCGCGGCCGGCATGGACGAGGCCGCGATCGAGGCTGCCGGGCTGGATCCGATCAAGCCTGAACTCGCCCAGATCGACGCGCTCGACTCCAGCGCGGCGGTGGCCGCCTACCTGCGCGAGGCCTATGCCAACGGCCGCGGCATGCTGTTCGGGTTCTGGTCCAGCCCGGACCTGAAGGACTCCAACTTCGTGATCGGCTTTGCCGGCCAGGGCGGGCTGTCGCTGCCGGAGCGCAGCTACTACCTGGAAGACCGCGCCGACTTCGTGACCGCGCGCGAGGCCATGCTGACCTATGCCAGCACCCTGCTCACGCTGGCCGGCGCCGACGCCGAGTCCGCTGCCGCCCAAGCCCGTGACATCCTGGCCTTCGAAACCCGCCTGGCCGGCGCCATGCTGGACCGCGTCACCCTGCGCGACCCCGCCGCGCGCTACAACCCGGTCAGCCTGTCCGAGGCCGATGCCATCACTCCCAACTTCAGCTGGGGCGCCTTCTTCGACGGCATCGGCGTGGCGCGGCCCGAGATGTTCTCGCTGGGCATGCCGGACTTCTTCCGCGAGTTCGACGCCATGCTGGCCGAAGTGCCGGCCACGCAGTGGCAGTCCTGGCTGCGCTTCCGCACCCTGAGCTCGGCCGCGCCCTTCCTGCCGCGCGCCTTCGAGGAGGCCAACTTCGAACTCTACAGTCGCGTGCTGCGCGGCCAGGAAGAGCAGCAGGAGCGCTGGAAGCGCGTGATGGGCGCGCTCAACGGCAGCATGGGCGAGGCCTTGGGCCAGCTCTACGTGGCGGTGGCCTTCCCGCCGGAGTCCAAGGCCAAGATGGAGCGCCTGGTAGACAACCTCTCCGAGGCCCTGCGCGAGCGCCTGAAGAACCTGGAGTGGATGGGCGAGGAAACCCGCGCCCAGGCGCTGGAGAAGTGGGCCAGCTTCACCCCCAAGATCGGCTATCCGGACGTGTGGCGCAGCTGGGACGGCCTGCAGGTCGACCGCGGCAGCTACATCGCCAACCTGCGCGCGGCAGCCGCCTTCAACTACCGCTACAACCTCGACAAGATCGGCCAGCCGGTGGACCGCAACGAGTGGGGCATGAGCCCGCAGACGGTCAACGCCTACTACCGCGCCTCGGCCAACGAGATCGTGTTCCCGGCCGCCATCCTGCAGCCGCCGTTCTTCGACCCGAATGCGGACGACGCCCTCAACTACGGCGGCATCGGCGCGGTGATCGGCCACGAGATGCTGCACGGCTATGACGACCAGGGCAGCAAGTTCGACGCCCAGGGCAACTTCGTCAACTGGTGGACCGACGAGGACCGCGAGCGCTTCAACGCCCGCACCCAGCGCCTGGTGCGCCAGTTCAACGCCTACGAGGCCCTGCCCGGCCTGAACGTCAACGGCGCGCTGGCGCTGGGCGAGAACATCGCCGACCTCGGCGGCCTGACGGTCGCCTATGAGGCCATGCGTCGCGCCCAGGGCGAGGGTTTCGAGGATCCGATGGTCGAGGGCCTCTCCCAGAGCCAGCGCTTCTTCCTGAACTGGGCCACCGTGTGGCGCCGCGCGTTCACCGAACAGTCGATGCGCGTGCAGATCACCACCGGCCCGCACGCCCCCGGCCAGTTCCGCGCGGTTGGCGCGCCCTCCAACATGCCGCGCTTCCACGAGGCCTTCGGCTGCCAGCCCGGCGACCCGATGCGCCGCGATGGCGAGGAGCGCGTGGCGATCTGGTAAGCCCGCAGAGCGCGTCATGCTGAACGCCAACGGCCCGCTTGTGCGGGCCGTTGGCGTTTCGTGGGGGCGGGATTCTGGAGCCGGGATTCGGGATTCGGGATTGGGGATTCGCAAGAGCGTGATGCGGCGAGCCTCGATGCCCGAGGGGCAAGGCTGCACGCGACGACAGATCCTGCGTCACTTGAAGGAGCAGGTGGCTATCGGGCTTATCTGCGTGGCAGATGAGCAGCCGTAGGCGAGGCGGGGACAACGGTTTCGATCCAAGTCACGACGACACCGTTATCCTCTGCCAACGCGTGGGCGCAGTGGAATCTCTCGCGCCTGCCCCCTTCGGAGACATCAGGCAATGCCCCGCAACCCCCTGCAGGAACAGCTGCTCAAGGCTGGACTGGTCAAGAAGAACGCGGTCGACCAGGTGGCGCGCCAGCAGCAGAAGGCGCGCGCCGGGAAGGCGGCGCCGATGGCGACGGCGGACGTGGATGCCGAGCGCCTGCGCGCGGAGCGGGCCGAGCGCGATCGCGCCCTGGAGGCCGAACGCAAGGCGGCGCGCGAGGCCGCCGAGCGCGAGACGCGGGTGCGCCAGATCATCGAGGCGCATCGGGTCGAGGCCGGCGACGAGGGCGACTATCGCTACCAGGATGGCGGGCTGATCCGCAGCCTGCGCATTGGCGAGCGCCAGCGCGGCCAGCTGGCACGCGGCACGCTGGCCCTGGCGCGGCTCGGAGACTCGGCGGCGCTGGTCGACCGCGAGACCGCCGTGCGCCTGCGTGAGCTGGCGCCCGCCGTGCTGCTGGTGGACAACGCGGGCACCTCCGCCGCGCCCAAGGCCGAACCGGATCCGGATTCGGACGAGGCCTTCTACGCGCGCTTCGAGGTGCCGGACGACCTGGTCTGGTAGCGCGTGCTCAGCGGCGCACGTCGGCGCCCTCGTCCTGCATCCAGGCGCGGATTTCGGCGACGCTGCAGCGGCTGATGTCGCCGGCCACGCTGTGCTTGAAGGCGCCGCTGGCCAGTGCGAAATCCAGGGTCGCCTGCGCGGAGTAACCCGAGTGCAGGCCGTGCAGGAAACCGGCGGCGAAGGCGTCGCCGCCACCGATGCGATCGACGATCCCATCCAGCACATAGGGCGCGGACTCCAGCAGGCTGCCATCGCGCTGCGCGAGCAGGGCTCCGAGCGCCTGCTGCTGCACCCCTCCGGAGACCCGCTGGGTGGCGGTGAACCAGCGCAGGCGCGGGAAGGCCCGGAAGGCGGCGGCCGCCGCCGCCGCGAACGCCTCGCGCGGGCTGGCCGCATCGAAGCCCTGCCCCAGCACCAGCGCCATGTCGCGATGGTTGGCGAACAGCACGTCGGCCTGCGCCATCAAGGGCCGCAACAGGGCAGCAGGATCGCCGCCCCAGGCCTGCCACAGCCGCCCGCGGAAGTTGCCGTCGAAGGACAGCGGCAGGCCCAGCCGGACCGCCGCGTCCGCGGCTGCCTGGGCGGCGCGGGCCTGCTCCAGCCCCAAGGCAGGCGTCACCCCCGACAGATGCAGCCGCTGCGCCCCCTGCAGCAGCTTGGCCCAGTCGTAGCCGCAGGCGCGGGCTTGAGCGAACGCCGAATGGGCGCGGTCGTACACGACCTCGCTGGCGCGACGCATGGCGCCCTGCTCGAAGAAGTACAGCCCCATCCGGCCAGGCCCACGCTGCATGCGCGACACATCGACACCGATCCGACGCAGTTCGCCCAGCGCAGCATCGCCCAGCGCGTTGTCGGCCACGGTGCCGAGCATGCCCACGGCATGGCCGAGCTGGGCAAGCGCGCCGGCGACATTGGCCTCGGCGCCGCCGACGTTGACCATCAGCCTGGGCTCCTGCAGAAGTCGGCCGTGCCCCGGGGCCGAAAGGCGCAGCAGAAGCTCGCCAAAGCAGAGTATCGGCCCGCTCATGCGCCAGGCTCCCAAACAATGCTGCCTTGCACCATCATTGATGCGAACATGCCTTCCCTCCCTCCAAACCTTTATTTTTCATCGGCTTGCCGCCCGACCATGAGGACATGCGCGACCCGGGACAGGATCGATTGGACCGTCTTGTTGCTGCGCCGCGCTGCTTGCTAGTCTGCTGTCCACCGGTGTCACGCCCTACTTTCGGCGCGGATGCTACCGGTGTCAACGAATCCAAACGGTGTGGCGGGCCGCCCACCGCGATCCAGGGTCCAAGGGGAGGAAGCTTCGTGAACATGAGTGCAGACCGCAAGCGCGGCGTCCAGCTGGCCAGGCTGTCCCTGGCCGTTATCGTCGGCCTGCAGATGCAGGTGCTGGCGCACGCGCAGCAGGAAGACGCCGATGCACCTCTCCGCGAGGACGCCCGCGCGCTGGACCAGATCGTGGTCAGCTACCGCGCGAGCCTGAACGCGGCGCTCGACGTCAAGCGCGCCGAGGTGGGCCAGGTCGATGCGATCCTCGCCGAGGACATCGGCAAGTTTCCCGATCTGAACCTGGCGGAGTCGCTGCAGCGCATCCCCGGCGTGGCGATCACCCGCGACGCCGGCGAGGGCCGCAACATCTCGGTGCGCGGCCTCGGCCCGCAGTTCACCCGCATCCGCATCAACGGCCTCGAGGCACTCAGCACCGGCGGCGGCACCGATGCCTCGGGCGGCGTCAATCGCGATCGCAGCTTCGACTTCAACGCCTTCGCCTCCGAGCTGTTCAACAGCATCACCGTACGCAAGACCAGCTCGGCCGAGGTCGACGAAGGCTCGCTGGGCGCCACGGTGGACCTGCAGACCGCGCGGCCCTTCGACTACCAGGGCTTCACGGCGGTGGGCTCGCTGCAGGGCAGCTACAGCGATCTCTCCGGCGACTGGAACCCGCGCGGCGCCTTCCTGCTCAGCAACACCTGGAACGATGGCCGCCTGGGCGCACTGGTATCGGTGGCGCACACCCGTCGCGACATCGTCGAGGAGGGCCACAGCACGGTGCGCTGGAGCCGGTCCACCGCCAACGGAAACTTCAATGCGGCATCGCCCTTCGAAGCGGCGCGCGGCGCGGATGTATTCCACCCGCGCCTGCCGCGTTACGGCGTGATCGAGCACAGCCAGGAGCGCACCGGCGCGACCTTCGCGCTGCAGTTCCGTGCCACCGAAGACACCCAGATCAACTTCGACGTGCTGCACGCGGATTTCGATGCCCAGCGCAGCGAGCACTTCCTGCAGGCCCAGAGCTTCTCGCGCGCCGGCAACGGCAAGCCCCAGACCGTGGTGCGCGAGGGCGCGATCAACAGCCGCAACAACCTGGTCTACGGCCTGTTCGACGGTGTCGACCTGCGCAGCGAGTCGCGCTACGACGAGCTCAGCACCCGCTTCAACCAGTACAACCTGAGCCTGGAGCACGCGTTCAGCGACACGCTGAAGCTGGATGCGCTGATCGGCCGCTCCACTTCCAGGTTCGACAACCCCATCCAGACCACGATCACCCTGGACCGCGCCAACAGCAACGGCTACAGCTGGGACTATCGCGGCAATGACCGGCTGCCGCTGATCAACCCGGGCTTCGACGTCACCAATCCGGCCAACTGGGGTTGGCTGAACACCGCGCCCAACAGCCAGGGCTCCGAGATCCGTCTGCGCCCGCAGACCGCCGACAACGGCTTCCGCACCGCACGCTTCGACCTGACCTGGGACGCCAGCTACACCTGGACGCTCAAGGGCGGCGTGTCGTGGAAGGATTTCGACTTCGTCACCACCGAGCGCCGCCGCAGCTCCGAAACCGCGGTGCCGGCACTGCCGGCCGGCACCGACCTCGGCAGCCTCACGCGCCTGATCGGCCTGAGCGGCGTCAACGTGCCGGCCGGCACCCCGCGGACCTGGCTGATCCCCAGCGTCAACGGTTTCGCCGGACTGTTCGACATCTACTGCAACTGCGGCATCTTCGAGCTGACCGAGAGAACCGCCCTGGGCAACAACCGCAGCGTCGGTGAAGAGAGCTTCGGCAGCTACCTGCAGGCCGACTTCAACACCGACCTGCTGGGCCGCAGCTTCGCGGGCAGCTTCGGCGTGCGTCACGTGCGCACCGAGCAGAGCTCCACCGGCATCGGGCTGGTCAACAACGTACCCACCAGCATCACCGTGGACCGCAAGTACAGCGACACCCTGCCCTCGCTCAACCTGAGCTGGGAGCTCAGCGACGACGTGCTGATGCGCTTCGGCGCGGCCAAGGTGATGGCGCGGCCCGGCCTTGGCAGCCTCAGCCCCGGCGTGAACATCAGCGTCTCCGGCGCGGCGCGCACGGTCAGCGGCCAGAACCCCCAGCTCAATCCCTTCAAGGCCACCACCTACGATCTTGGCCTGGAGTGGTACTTCGCCCCGGAGTCCCTGCTGTCGCTGGCGCTGTTCTACAAGGACATCGACAGCTTCGTGCAGACCACGCGCCAGACGGGCACCTTCGACCAGAATCCGTTCGGCCTGCCGATCAGCCTGCTGCCTGCCGGCATCTCGCCGCAGGACAGCTTCGAGTTCACCTTCCCGGTCAACTCGCCGGGCGGCCCGCTGCGCGGGCTTGAGGTGAGCTTCCAGCAGCCGCTGAGCTTCCTGCCGGGCTTCCTGTCCAACACCGGCGTGCAGCTGAACTACACCTACGTCGACTCCAAGATCACCTACCTGACCGCCACCGGCGCGGTCGCCGCCCAGAACCAGCTGACCGGCCTGTCCAAGAACGCCTGGAACGCCACGCTGTATTACGAGGTGGAGCGCTTTGGCGCCCGTGTCTCGCTGGCCAATCGCGACACCTACCTGACCAACATCCCGGGCCGCGACGGCAATGACGTGGAGGGCGTCAAGGGCACCACCACGGTGGACGCCTCGGCCTCGTGGAAGCTCAACGACCGCGTGGAGCTGACCTTCGAAGGCCTGAACCTCACCAACGAGTTCAACGATCAGTGGGTGGACTCAGCCGGCGATCGCGTCAACGTCTACCACACCACCGGCCGCGTCTACATGGTCGGCGCCCGCTTCAAGTTCTGATCCGAAGCGCGCATGGACATCGACGCCCGGGCCTGCGTCGAGTCCAGCCACGGGGCCGGCGCACCTCTCTCCCGCCGCGCCCTGCTGGCATGCCTGGCGGCAGCCGCCGCGAGCACGGCCTGCGGGCTCCGACCCCCCAAGCCCCACCAGCGATTCGACGCGGTGGTGGGGCCCACTGCGGAGACCGCCGGTCTGGGCCCGGTCTTCCCCGACCTGGCCTCGGCGCTGGCCGCCGCCCCGCGCGGCGGCGGCCAGCCTTTTCGGATCAAGCTCGGTCCAGGCCATTACGCAGGCAAGCGGGTGGTCGAGCGCCCGAACGTCCACCTCTACGGTGACGGCGCCACGCGCACCGTTCTGTGCCACGACGACCACGCGGCCACTCTGGATGCGCGCGGTGAGCCGCTTGGTACCTATGCCTCGGCCAGCCTGAGCGTGCTGGCGCCGGGCTTCCGGGCCTACGACCTCGCGATCGAGAATCGCTTCGACTACCGCCGTGCCCTCCGGCTGGCACGGAGCGGGGGGCACCCTGCAAGCGGCCTGCAGGCGGTTGCCCTGCGCCTGGATGGCGACAGCGATGGAGCACTGCTGCAGCGGGTAAACGTGATCGGGCACCAGGACAGCCTGCTGGTCGACCGTGGGCGCAGCCTGTTCCTGGACTGCACGATCAGCGGCAGCGTCGACTTCGTCTTCGGCGCCGGGCGCGCCTGGTTCGAGCGCTGCCAGCTGGTGTCCCGATGGCGCCCGATCGAAGCCGGCCTGCAGGGCTGGATCTGCGCACCCAGCACTTCACTGGCCGACGCCCATGGGCTGGTCTTCGCGCGATGCACCTTGCGCGCGGGGGAGGGCCTCAGTCCACGCAGCGTGGCACTGGGCAGGCCATGGCGCCCCACGCGCCAGTTCGAGGATGGCCGCAGGGGCGACCCGGATGCGGTGGGCGCGGCCTGTTTCCTGGAGTGCTGGATGGGCGCGCATGTGATCGAGGCCGGCTGGACCGGGATGCCCTACACCGGCGGCGACGGCCAGCGCATTGAACTGGGCCCGGAGCAGGCCCGACTGCGGGAGTTCGGCAGCCGGGGGCCCGGTGCCTCGCTGCACCCCGGGCGGAGCCGGCTGGATGCGCGGGAAGCCAACAGGCTGCAGCCGGAAGACGTGGTCGGCGCGCAGCTCGCGTCCGCGCTCAGGGCGGAGACCTTGCGATGACCCAGCTCCCGGGCTTGCACACCGGACAGGCCCCGAAGCCCGCGCCGTGGCGGCCGGGGCCTGCACGCCCCGGACCGCCGACCGTGTCGAACTCAGCGCGGGGGCGGCCGCCGCGGCAGCGGACGCCGGGGCTCCATGGTGTCGAGGTCCCAGTCGGCTTCGACGAAGGCTGCGCGCACTTCGGGGATGACCGGGTAGCCGCCGACCTCGTTCTCGCTGTCGATGATCGCGCCGCGGCCTTCGATGACGTTGGCGACGATGCGGCGATCGATGTCATCCCGGTCCCAGGGCCGTGCGCCGACCTTTTCGATGACCGCATCCTGCACGTCCGGCGCCGCCAGCAGGCGCACGCCCAGCGGCAGCTCCGGCGCGCGGCGCAGTTCGATGATGCGCGCACGGCTGGTGGTGTAGCGACCGATCATCGGCAGCGGCTGGCCGATCCGGTCGACCGCGATGTTGTCGTCCATGAACAGTTCGACATCACCGGACCCACCCAGCATGAAGAAGGCCAGCGGCTCGGTGGAGGGGCCACCGCGCAGCACGTTGCCGCGCAGGATCATCTGCCCGGTGAGGTACTCGCGCCCCCACCACTCCTCGGCGATCAGGTTGTAGTGCACGGCGCGCTGGCCGGGGTCGTAGATCAGGTTGTTGATGACCTGGCCGCGCGCACCACCCTTGAACAGTGGGCTGCGCTCGTAGTTGTGGGCGTAGAGGTTGCCGACGATCAGGATGTCGGTGACGTTGTCGTGGATCAGGCTGCCCTTGCTGTGCTCGCCTTTGGCGTGGGTGGAGTGGGCCAGCCCCTCCGCCAGCAGGTTGTTGCTGAAGGTGATCCGGTGGCTGACGTTGCGCCGCCACTCCTCCGGCGTATCGCCGATGAAGCGGGCGCCGGAGGCCGACAGGTTCTCGTCGGTGGCCCAGGTCATCGAGTTGTGGTCGATGATCACGTCACGGGCCCCGCCAACGGTGGTGATGGCGTCGATGTCGAAGCCGGACTCCGGGCGCAGGTGGCCCTCGCCCGGTCGGATGCGCAGGTGGCGGATCACCACGTCATGGGTGGCGATGGTGAGCCCGCCGCGGACGATGGTGATGCCCGGCGAGGGCGCGGTCTGGCCGGCGATGGTCAGGTAGGGCTGGTCGATGCGGATCTCGCGCAGGCCGAAGTCGATCACCCCGGCCACCTCGAACACGATGATCCGTGGGCCCTCGGCCTGCAGGGCTTCGATCAGCGAACCCGGGCCATCGGCGCGCAGGGTGGTGACCCGCAGGATCTGTCCGCCGCGACCGCCCGGCGTATGCGCCGCCCAACCCTGGGCACCGGGGAAGGCCAAGGGCCGGGTGTCGGCCAGGGCCAGCGGCGCCAGCAGGCACAGCAGCAGGGCCGCGAGTGCGGCGGCGATGCCGCGTCCCGGGCGGCCTTGGTGATGTCGGTTCATGGGTTTTCCCTCCTTTTCCGGCTTGCGAAGCATGGCGCTGTTGCGGCGCTCGTTGTAAATGACACCGGTTTCCCTTATACAGCAATCCAGCCTGTCCCGCGCCACCGGCGCGCATGCGGGCCCGCCCCTGGAGTCAATGAGTGAACGCTGAAAATCGCCTGTACGAACCCTTGGACCTGAGCCAGCAAGTGGCCCGCCGCTTCGTCGATGCGCGCCTCGCCGCCACCCCGCTGCCCGGCTATCCGGGCCCGCTGCCGGCCGACCTGGACAGCGCCTACGCGCGCCAGGACGCGGCGATCGCGCTGTGGCCGGACCAGCTCGCGGGCTGGAAGGTCGGCCGCATTCCGGACGCCTGGATCGGCTCGCTGGGCGAGGACCGGCTGATGGGCCCGGTGTTCAAGGGCCAGCTGAAGCCGCTGACGCCCGCCGAGTCGGCCGAGCTGCGGGTGATCGGCGGCGGCTTCGCAGCGGTCGAGGCGGAGTACATCTTCGTGATGGGCGAGGACGCCGACCCCGCGCGCTGCGACTACAGCCCGGCCGAGGCGGCCGCACTGGCCTCTGCCCTGCACATCGGCATCGAGCTGGCCGGCAGCCCGCTGGCCACCATCAACGTGCTGGGGCCGCCGGTGGTGGTCTCGGACTTCGGCAACAACGCGGGCGTTTTCGTCGGCCCGGGCATCGACGACTGGCGCCAGCGCGACTGGGCCGGCCTGACCTGCTCGACCTGGGTCGAGGGCGTGGAGTGCGGCCGCGGCGGCGCCCTGCACCTGCCAGGCGGCCCACTGGCCGCGCTGGCCTTCGCACTCAACCGCGGCGCGCGCCGCGGGCGCCCTCTGACTGCCGGCATGGTGGTCAGCACCGGTGCGGCCACCGGCATCCATGACATCCTCGCCGGGCAGAGTGCGCGCCTGGTGTTCGACGGCATCGCCGAATTGCGTGCGCATGCCCTGCCCGCCCTGCCCTTCGCCACGGTTCGCAGCGCATGAATCCAGACTCCTCGCGTCGTCGGGTCCTGCAGGGCCTGGGGCTGGCCGCGGCCGGCGCCTGCCTGCCGGCCGCGGCCTCCGGCACCCGCGTGTTGACGGCCACCGATGTCCACGTCAGCGACTACCCCACGGTGGAGGCGGTGCGCTGGATCGGCCAGCAGCTGCAGGAGCGCACCGGCGGCCGGCTCGGCCTGCGGCTGTACCACTCCGGCCAGCTCGGCCGCGAGCATGACCAGATCAGCATGGCGCGGCACGGCGCCATCGACATCACCCGGGTCTATGCCGGGGCGGTCAACAACGCCTTCCCGCGCACGATCGCGCTGTGCCTGCCCTACGTGGTGGACAGCGTCGGGCAACTGCGGCGGGTGATCGACGGCGAGGTGGGCCAGGGCATCCTGCAGGGCTTCGAGGCGCGCGGACTGGTGGGGCTGGCGATCTACGACTGCGGCGCGCGCAGCGTGTACAACACGCGCGGCCCCTTGCGCACGCCCGAGGACCTGCGCGGGCTCAAGCTGCGGGTGCCGCCCTCGGACATCTTCCTCGACCTGATGCGCGCCTTCGGCGCCAACCCCACGCCGCTGCCCTTCGGCGAGGTGTTCTCGGGCCTGGAGACGCGGCTGATCGACGGCGCCGAGAACAACATCCGCAGCTTCCACAGCAGCCGCCAGTTCGAACTGGCCCGCTTCTGGTCGGAGACCCAGCACTCCTGGGCGCCGGACCTGCTGCTGATGTCGAGGCGCAACTACGACAGCCTTGCGCCCGACGACCAGCAGCTGGTTCGCGCGCTGGCGGCAGAGTCGGTGGCTGTGATGCGCAAGCATTGGGACGAGAGCGAGGCGCGCGCGCGCGCCGCCGTGCTGGCGGCCGGCGTGGAAGCCAACAGCGTCGACCTCGACGCCTTCCGCGCCGCCGCGGCGCCGGTGCTGGCGCGCTACCGGACGCACCCGGAGGTCAAGCCCCTGCTGGACCTCATCGAACAGGAGCGCCGCGCATGAGCGGACTTGCCGATGCACAGCACAGCCCCGCCGATGCCGAAGCAGATCAGGGCCCTCCGGGGCCGCTCGACCGGATCGCCCACCTCTCCACCCTGCTGGCCGCCTGCGGGCTGTTCGGCATGGTGATCTGCCAGGGCTGGCAGGTGCTGGCGCGCTACGCCCTGAACGCCTCGCCAAGCTGGACCGAGCCGGTGACGCTGGTCTGCCTGACCACCACGCTGGGCTTTGGCGCCGCAGCCGGCGTGCATGCGCGCTCGCATTTCCGCTTCCCCCTGCTGGTGCTGCTGCTGCCAGTCGCGGGGCAACGCCTGTTCGCGCGGCTGTCGGCGCTGGTGATGATCGGAGTGGGCCTGCTGCTGGCGGTGGGCGGGCTGATGCTCGGCCTAGCCGACCTCGACGTGCGCATGGCCGGCGCGCCGCTGCCGCAGAGCACCGCCTACTTCCCGCTGGCCTGCGGCGGCGCGCTGATGGCGCTGTTCGCCCTGCCGCAGCTGATCCACCCCCGCGCGGAGAACGAATGATGGCGATCGCCCTGCTGTTCGGACTGTTCGCCCTGCTGTTGTTCGCCGGCGTACCGGTGGCCTATGCGCTGGCGGCGGCCTCGATCCTGGTGGTGCTGCACCTGGACCTGCCCCTGATCCTGGCCGCCCAGCAGCTCGCCGCCGGCACCGGCGCGATCTCGCTGATCGCGATCCCGCTGTTCATCTTCACCGGCGAGTTGATGCTGCGCGGCGGCATCTCCGAGCGCCTGATCGGGCTCGCCTCCAGTCTGGTCGGCCACATCCGCGGTGGCCTCGGACAGGTCAACGTGCTGTCCAACCTGTTCTTCGGCGGCGTCTCCGGCTCGGCGATCGCGGATGTCTCGGCGGTTGGCGGCGCCATGATCCCGCAGATGGTCAAGCGCGGCTTCGATCGGGATTTCGCCGTCAACGTGAGCGTCAGCGCAGCGCTGGTGGCCCTGCTGGTGCCGCCTTCGCACAACCTGATCCTGTACTCGGCAGCCGCCGGCGGCGGGCTCTCGATCGCCGACCTGTTCGCGGCCGGGATCATCCCTGCCCTGCTGATGACCTTCGCGATGATGGTCACCGGCTGGCTGATCGCACGCCGCCGCGGCTACGCGGTGGAGGTGTTCCCGGGCATGCAGGTGGTGCTGCTGCGGCTGGTCTCCGCCCTGCCCGGGCTGCTGCTGGTGGTGCTGATCTTCGTGGGCATCCGCGCCGGCGTGTTCACCGCGGTCGAAAGCGCGGCGATCGCGGTGGTCTATGCGCTGCTGGTGACCATGCTGGCCTACCGAAGCCTGCGCGGCAGCGCCCTGCTGCAGGCCTGCATGCATGCCGCGCGCACCACGGGCAGCATCCTGTTCGTGATCGCCGCCGCCGGCCTGTTCGGCTGGCTGCTGGCCTACCTGCAGGTGCCGGCGGCGGCAGTGGAGGCGCTGCGCGCCATCGCCAGCGATCCGCTTGGCGTGCTGCTGCTGATCGTGATCGTGCTGCTGGTCCTCGGCACCTTCATGGACCTTGCACCGCTGATCCTGATCTGCACGCCGATCTTCCTGCCGGTGGCGCGCGCCTTCGGCATCGACCCGATCCACTTCGGCGTGGTGATGATCCTGGCCGGCGGCATCGGCCTGATCACGCCGCCGGTCGGCTCGGTGCTGTTCGTGGGTGCGGCCATCGGCCGCATCGAGATCGCCCAGACCCTGCGCACCATCTGGCCCTTCTACGGCGCGGCCGCAGTGGTGCTGACGCTGGTGGTGCTGTTCCCGCAGCTCAGCCTGTGGCTGCCGGCGGCACTGAGATAGCCATTGCGGCGCGCTGCTGGGGCTAGAATCGCCCGACGTGTCCACCGCAGGTCAGGCATGAGCCCACGCCGCAAGTCCCCAACCGAGGCCACATCATCCGCCGCGGACGAGCCCACGCCCTCGCCCGCGCGCCTGCCTGCCGGCAAGACCACCATCAACGACATCGCTCGACTCTCCGGCGTGTCCAAGAAGACCGTCTCGCGGGTCATCAACGGCTCCGAGCTGGTGCACCCGGAGACCCGCGAGAAGGTCCAGGCGCTGATGCTGGAGATGGGCTACACCCCCGATCCACAGGCGCGCGGCCTGGCGTTCCGGCACTCCTTCCTGATCGGGCTGGTGTTCGACAACCCCACTGCCCAGTACATCGTCAACATGCAGTACGGCGCGCTGGACGCGCTGCGCGATTCGGGCTTCGAGCTGGTGGTGCACCCCTGCGACAGCAAGCAGTCCGACTACATCGATGGCATCCGCCGCTTCGTGCAGCGCCAGAAGCTCTATGGCGTGATCCTGATCCCGCGCGTCTCCGAGGACCAGGCGCTGGCCGAGGCCCTGCAGGAGCTCGGCGTGCGCTACGCGCGCATCGCCTCGGTACCGCTGGACGAGCCCACCCGCATGGTGCTCACCCACGACCGCCGGGCCGGCAGCGAAGTGGCCGAGTACCTGGAGTCGCTGGGCCACCGCTGCGTGGGCCTGATCACCGGCCCCAAGCGCTACCGCAGTTCGATCGAACGCGGCGGCGGCTTCATCGAAGGCCTGGCGCGACGCGGCATCAAGCTGTCCGAGGATCATGTCTACGAGGGTGGCTACACCTTCGAGTCGGGCGTGGCCGGCGCCGAGTTCCTGCTGCGGCAGTCTCCGCGGCCCACCGCGATCTTCGCCTGCAACGACGAGATGGCGGCAGGCGTCTACAAGGCCGCGCTGCGGATGGGGCTGTCGATCCCGGGCGACCTTTCTGTCGTCGGCTACGACGACAGCCCCTTGGCCACCCAGCTGTGGCCGGCGCTGACCACCATCCACCTGCCGGTGCGGGACCTGGGCCGTCAGGCGGCGGGGCTGCTGCTGGCGAAGGACTGGCCGGGCGCGCGGGAAGCACCCGCCGCCTTCACCGTCAGCCCGCATCTGGTGGTGAGGGACTCCACGCAGCCACCGCGTTAGCCCGCCGCGGGCCAGGAATCTTCCGCAGCCGACGACTCGCCACCCGCGGCACGCAAACCCGACGCGCGCTGCCGCAACTGACCCGAGGGTCTGCGAAAGCGGCAGTGCTCACCGAGGCGAATGCGCCCGATGCCGCGAGGCATGGCCGTCCCTGGCCATGACTCCATCCACTACTGCCTGGGCAGGCGCCCGGCGCCGACTTGCGCCGGCAGCCGTTCGCCCAGCGCGACCGGATCCGGCTCCAGCGTGTAGGCGTACGGCGGCTCCCAGCTGCCCTGCGGCAGGCCGCTGCAGCCTGCAAGGAACGAATCCACCAGCTGCGGCACCAGCGCGCTGGCGTGATCGCTCTGGAACCACAGGCCCTCACCGCGGAAGCCGGTGGCGGAGCCGTGGTGGTGGACCAGCTTTCCGCAGATCTCGTTGCTGGCGTTGATCTTCAGACCCAGCACGTGGAAGAAGTTGGACTGCGCCAGCACGTCGCCCTCGTAGCCGACGGCGATGCCGTTGCCCCATTTCTGGTTGGGCACGCTGGCGATGCTGCCGGTGAACAGGTTGTTGAACACGTGCACGCGGCCATAGCGCACCCGCGGCATGCGCGCCTGGTTGTACTCCCAGTGGTTGTGGCTGAGGGTCACCCGCAGGCGGCCGGCATCGCTCCAGCGGCGGCCGTTGTCGCCGTTGCCGATCAAGCTGGTCTTGTCGCTGGTGTAGAAGCGGCTGTTGCTGATGGTGACGAAGCCGGAGCCGCGCACCACGTCGAGCGCGCCGTCGCGGCGGGTGGCGGTGTAGACACCGTCGTACTGGCCGGGGCCGATGCTGACGTGGTCGATCCAGACCTGCTGGGCCCAGGACAGCACGATGCCGTCGTACTCCGCGTCCGCCGAACCGGGGTTCACGTCCCAGGGCGTCTCGATCTCCAGGTTGCGGATGATCACGTTGCGGGTCCAGCCCGGGTAGGCCTCGGGGTCGCCACCGTTGTTGACCCAGGCCATGTAGTTGGACTGCGCGGTCGGCGCTGCCGGCGAGTGCGCATGCGGGGGCGAGAACTCGCGCCCCACCGCGATCTGGGTGCCGGCGAAGCGCGCCGGGCGGCCCTCGGCATCGTTGATGCCCACCAGGGTGGTGTTGGAGGGAATGAACACGGTGCCGCCCTGCGCCTGGTCGGCCTGGCTGGTGTACTCCTCGTAGACGCCGTTGGTGAACCGGAAATCGATGATGCCCAGCACCCGGATGATCTTGGGCGCGTTGCCGGCCTGCTGCAGGGCGGCGATCAGCTCTTCCTTGCTGCGCACCGTGTAGACATGCTCCGGCGTGGCCGCGCTGCCACCGGTGACCCGCACCGGCCCGAACTCGCTCCAGGCTGCCCAGCCGTCCAGCGGCGCGCTGTCGCGCTCGAAGCTCAGCGCCCCGCCGGTCGGATCCAGCGGCAGGTCCTGGTAATGGTCGATGTGCAGCGGCGGCGGCGGCGTGGCAACGAACTGCAGGTTGGCGGTGGGCGGGGCATAGCTGCGCTGGCCCATGGCCGCAGGCAGGATCTCGCCGACCGGCAGCAGGGCGGCATCGATTCGGCCGTCCTCTCCCTCCTCGAAGCCGCTGGCGAACAGGGCGTCCGGCAGCGGTGGCGGCTCGCTGGACGAGCTGCTGGAGCTGCTGCTGGAGCTGCTGGAGCTGGATGAGGACGAACCGGGGAAGCCGAGGCAGGCATCGATGCGGCCGACTCCGGTGTTGGCCAGTACATGCTCGCGCACCTGGCTCACCGGCAAGGCGGTGTAGGCATAGGGCGGCATATAGCTCACCGTGGAGGCGATCTGGCCACCGTTCTGCACCGTGCCCGGGGTATTGCCCCAGGCGCAGGGGTTGCTGGTGCAGTTGGGCGGCAGCGTGGTCCAGGTGACGTTCTGGAACAGGTTGTCGCCGTTGGTGTCCCAGAAGCCGATTTGGCTGCTGTCCTGCGAGATCACCACGTTGGTGCTGTCCTCGAAGTGGTTGCCGTCGATGCGTACGCGTGCGCCCATGCGCGAGTTGATGCCCGAGGTCAGCACGTTGCGGTAGTAGTTGTTGAGCACGTGCGCCTCGCCGAAGCGGAACAGGGGCAGGCGGGAATTGACGTTCTCCCAGCGGTTGGCGATGAAGCTGATCCGCCGATGGGCGTTGTCGCTGTCGCTGGAGCCCCACAGCGAGGTCTTCCAGCTGTCGCGCAGATGGTTGTAGCTGATGGTGATGTTGTCGACGTCGCGCTTGCCGCTGACCAGTTCGTCGTAGAAGTTCTGGTCCACCTCCAGCGAGTTGTAGAACTCGTTGTGGTCGATCCAGATGTTGCTGGCCGGCCCCTCGATGCTGATGTGGTCCTTGTCGCCGATGGCGACGAAGCGCATCACCAGGTTCCGCACGATCACGTTGTTGGCGCGCCAGATCTTGATGCCGATGCCGTCGAACAGGGCGCCCGGCAGGCCGATCACGGACACGTTGTTCATGTCCTTGATGTCGAACTTGTTGGCGCCGCCGCTGTTGGCGGGGCTGATCGTGCCGTTGACGAAGATCGTCAGCGGCTGCGGGTTGTTGACCTGCCCGGCCAGGGCCGCAGTCAGCTCGATGCCGCTGCTCACCACCACCTGGCGGCCGCCGGCACCGCCGGTGGTGCCCGCCCCCAGCGAGGCGAAGCCCTGCACGGTGTTGGCCTGCGTGCAGGTGAGCGTGCCCGGCGGATTGGGCGCGGAGCTGGAGCTGCTCGACGAACTGCTGGAGGAGCTGCTGGAGGAGCTCGACGAACTGGAGGAGCTGGACGAGGAGCTGCTCGGCGGCGGGCAGGTGGCGCTGCCGACGCTGCCGTGGTCCAGCCGCAGGTTGTCGATGATCGCCTCATCGCTGTTTTCCATGCGCAGCACGAAGAACGACGTCGGCGTGCCCACATCCGAGGTAACGCTGTAGACGGTGCCGGGCACCAGCGATCCGACCGTTTCGTTGAAGATCCGCGAGGCCGTGCCGTGGATGGAGTTGGCGGCACCGCTGGTGTTGTTGTCGACCTGCACCTGCAGGCGCCGGGTGGGGTCACTGCCGCGGCTGCCGACGAAGCAGAACGAAATCGTGTAGGTCTGGCCCAGGTCGAAGATTCCGCTGGTCTGGGTGTCGGCGCCGGTGGTGTTGGTGGTTGGCGTGCGGTTGCCGATGCCGAACACCAGGCCCTCGATGCCGAGCGCGCCGTCCACCACCCGCGTGCGCGAGCTCGCGCTGCTGGTGAACATCGGCGTCTGCGGTGCGTCCGGCAGGGCGCGATAGGCGGTGGTGAGCAGGGTGCTGCCGGTGGCCAGGTCGAAGTCCTCGGCGAACTGGGCGGCCGGACTGCTCGAACTGCTCGAACTGCTGCTTGAACTGCTGGAGCTGCTGCTCTCGCTGCTTGAGCTGGAGCTGCTCGAACTGCTGCTCGAGCTGCTGGAGGAGCTGCTCGAGGAACTGCTGGAGCTCGAACTGGAGCCGCTTCCGCAGTCGGCGATCGAAGCCGATCCCGGGGCGCCGGCGCTCAAGGTGAGGTTGTCCACAACCACGGTGCCACCAGCCTCGGTGCGCAGGGCGATGAAGGAGCTGGCCGAGCCGATGCTGGCGCTGACCACCACCACGCTGTTGTCGACCAGGCCGCTGATGTCGGCATTCAGCAGGCGCGAGGCGCCGCCGTGCGGCGAGTTGGCCTGGCCGGTGCTGTTGTTGTCGACATAGACTTGGAACTTCTTGTCCTCGGCCGGGTTGGCCAGGGTGGCCGAGCGCACGCACATCGAGACCGTCCAGGTGCCGCTGAGATCGAACACGCCGGTGAAGCCCGAGGCCGAGGTGGTCACCACGGTCGGCGTGGTGTTGCCCACCGACAGCCGCGCCCCGGACAGCGCAACCGCGCCGTCCACCACGGCGACCGTGCCGGACAGGCGGTGGAACATCTGCAGCGGGGGCTCGATGCCGGGCAAGGCGCGATAGCCCGGGCTCGCCAGCGTCTGGGTGGTGGCCGCGTCGAAATCGTCGAAGAAGGGCAGCGGCTCGCTGGCCTCGGCAAAGACCGCCGGGGACATCAGCAGCAGGCCGGCAAGCGGCAAGGCATGGCGCAGGAAACTGGGACGCATGGTGGGCTCCACTTCGGCACCCCGGCCAGGGCTTCCCCTGCCGACATGCCGGGCACGCCGCCGCCAAGGGCGGCCGGCTCGCAGGAAAGAGACTGGATCGCCCCTCTCCCCCTTTCGCAGGCTGCGGAAGCGCCGGTCGACAGGCGCCGCGGGATGCAGCACGGCGAGCGATGCCCACGGCCACGCCAGCAGGGCGCAGCCTCGAAGAAGGCGGGCGTCAGGCCCACCGTGCGCGCCAGCGGCGCGCGGATCATCGGGAACCGCCGGCGCTTGTGCGCCCTCCCTTGGCGGACCCGGGGCCGATCCTCATAATCCTGACTACCGGTGTCAATGTGCACTGCAGCGAAGCCCGCCATGCAGGCCGGTCTTCGACGAGAATGTGCAGGCCCCAACTCGTCACAAGGGATAGGAATGCAGCAGTCCGTTTCACCCCAGGGCGCGAGCCGCCGCGCACGCCTGCTCGCGCTGTGGCTGCCGCCACTGCTTCTGCTGCTGGTGGCGGCCCTCAGTTTCGGCTGGCGCTACTGGGAGCCACGCTACCTGTTCTGGGACGAGAACTACCACGTCACATCGGCCCACAAGCAGCTGGCCGGCGTGATGTACATGGAAGCCCATCCGCCCCTTGGCAAGATGTTGATCGCCGCCGGTGAGGCCGCGCTGGGCGTGAACCGCGGGCTCGACACCACGCCGCTGCTGCACACCGACCACGTGGCGCAGGCCCAGCTGCCACCGGGTTTCAGCTTTGCCGGGCTGCGCCTGGCCTCGGTGCTGTCGCTGGTGCTGGCGACGCCCCTGCTCTACCTGCTGCTGGCATCGGCCACCGGCAGCCGCGCCGTGGCCTTCGTGCTGGCGCTGGCGTTTGCGCTGGACAACGCGATCGTGGTGCACGGCCGTGCCGCCATGCTGGAGGGGCCGCAGCTGCTGTTCGTGCTGCTGGCGCTCTGGCTGTTCGCGCGCGCGGTGCGCCCGCAGCTGCGCCCGGGGCTGCAGCACTATTTCGGCCTGGGGGCAGTGATCGGGCTGGCGATGGCGGTCAAGCTCAATGCCGCCGTGCTGCTGCTGTTGCCGCCTGCGCTGCTGGCAGTCGACCAGTACCGCCGCTGGAGCGAGCGCAGCGTGCTGGCGCGCGTGCAGCGCTGCGCGAGCACCGGCCTGGTCTGCAGCCTCGGCCTGTTGATGAGCTTCGGAGGCGCGTTCTGGCTCCACATCGCCACCACCCCGAACCTGATCGAGGGCCGCACCTACAAGGCCTCGCCTGACTACATCCAGGCCCTGCGCGCCGGCCACAGCGCTTCACCGCGCACGTTCGCGATCGGCCTGCGCGACCACATGCGCCACATCCTCGAGTACTCCGAGGGCGTGCCGCGATTCGACGCCTGCAAGCCCGGCGAGAACGGCAGCCCGGCCCTGCACTGGCCGCTGGGCGGCAAGACCATCAACTACCGCTGGGAGCGCAACGAGGTCGATGGCCTGGCCAAGGTGTCCTACACCTACCTGGTCACCAACCCCGTGGTCTGGCTGGGTGCGCTGGTCGGGTTGGTGCTGTCCTGGGGCCTGCTGATCGCGCATGCGCTGGTGGGCCTGCCGGGCGTGGACCGGCGCCTGCTCGGCTGGATCGCCCTCGCCTGCGCCCTGCACCTCGGCTACATGGTGTCGATACTGCAGGTGGAGCGGGTGATGTACCTCTACCACTACCTGCTGCCGCTCTGCTTTGCCCTGCTGAATCTCGGCCTGCTGTTCAGCCTGCTGTTCCGCGAGGGTCTGTCCCGGGGCGACTGGCATCCGCGCCTCAATCTGGCCGGCTATGCCGCGCTGGTGCTGGCGGGCTTCCTGTACTTCGCGCCCTTCACCTATGGCTGGCCGCTGGATGAAGCCCAGGTCGAGCGCCGCGCCTGGCTGTCGGTATGGAAGCTGGAGCCGGTGCGATGAGCGGCCTGCGCCGTGCGGATACCGCGCTGAGCGCACTTCTGCTTGGCGCCGCCCTGCTGATGGCCTGGCTGACGTGGCCGCCGCGGGTACGGCCGGTGCTGCAGCTTGAGCTGGAGCGCAATGCCCTGCCGATCCAGCACCTGGACCAGGAGCGGGTGGTGATCGCGCGCAGCCGGGTGGCGGTGGATGTGTTGGATCTGGCCGCCGGCGGCCAGCTCCGCCATCCTCGGCTGGGGGCGCTCGGCTACGGCGACAACTTCTTCCTGGACCTGCGCACCACCCTGGTACTGGACAGCGCCCGCGTGCTGCATTTCGAGGTGGAGAGCGACGACGGCTTCGCGCTGGAGATCGAGGGTCGGCGGATCTGCGCGTTCACCGGTCAGCGCGGGCTCGTGGCGCAGCGCTGCCGAGCCTTTCTCGAAGCCGGCGAGCATCGCCTGCACCTGTCCTATTTCCAGGCCGGTGGCCCGGCCGGCCTGCGGGTGCGCCACGCCGCCAGCGACGGCGGCCCCTGGGCGCTGCTGGGCGAAGACACCGACTGGCTGCGGCTCAGGCACGAGCCCGGCCGATGATCGCCGGGCTCGACGCGAACACTTGCCCTCAGCCGCTTTGCCCGCCAGAATGACACCGGTAGTCATCCGAGCTTCCGGATTCGTCTATCTGCCCCCGAACCGCAGGAGTCACCATGAATTCCTTCAGCCTGGAAGGCCAGGTCGCGCTGGTGACCGGCGCCAACAAGGGCCTGGGCCAGGGCATCGCGCTGGCCCTGGCGCAGGCGGGTGCCGACATTGCCGCCGTCAGCAGCTCCGGGTCCGAGGACACCGCCGCCAAGGTACGAGCGCTGGGCCGGCGCTTCGCCTTCATCCAGGCGGATCTGAGCTCGCTGCGCCCGATTCCGCGTGTCCTGGACGAAACCCTGCAGCAGCTCGGCCGGCTGGACATCCTGGTGAACAACGCCGGCATGATCCGGCGCGCCGACGCGGTCGACTTCAGCGAGGCGGACTGGGACACGGTGATGGACCTGAACCTCAAGTCCGCCTTCTTCCTCTGCCAGGCGGCCGGCCGCCACTTCATCGCCCAGGGCCGGGGCAAGATCATCAACATCGCCTCCATGCTGAGCTTCCAGGGCGGCATCCGCGTGCCGTCGTATACGGCGAGCAAGTCGGGCCTGGCCGGCATCACCCGCCTGCTTGCCAACGAATGGGCCGCCAAGGGCGTGAACGTGAACGCCATCGCGCCGGGCTACATGGCCACGGACAACACCGCCCAGCTGCGCGCCGACGAGCAGCGCAACCGCGACATCCTGGCGCGGATTCCGGCCGGCCGTTGGGGCACGCCGGAAGACCTGGCGGGCGGCGCCGTGTTCCTGGCCTCGCGCGCCTCGGACTATGTGCACGGCACCGTGCTGGCCGTGGACGGCGGCTGGCTGGCCCGCTGAGCGCGGTCCCTGATCGAACACCCGCGTCCGTGCGCCTGTCGATCCCCAAGGCTCCCTTCCCTCTGCACTGGGCGCAGTCGGAGCGGGGCCAGGGCCGGCAGGCGCACCGACTTTTCCACCTGGCGCCGAGCCTGGCGCCGTCGCCCCCGAGGACATGCCCATGAAGATCGCGCTGATCACCGAGAACAGCCAGGCCGCCAAGAACGAGATCATCCACTCGGCCCTGAAGGCCGTCGCCGAGCCGCTGGGACACACGGTGCTGAACTACGGCATGTACTCGGCGGAAGACCCGGCCTCGCTCACCTATGTGATGAACGGCCTGCTGGCCGGCATCCTGCTGAACTCCAAGGCGGCGGATTTCGTCGTCACCGGCTGCGGCACCGGCATGGGCTCCATGCTCGCCTGCAACGCCATGCCCGGCGTGTTCTGCGGCCTGGTCATCGACCCCACGGATGCCTTCCTGTTCGGCCAGATCAACGACGGCAACGCCATCTCCATGCCCTATGCCAAGGGCTTCGGCTGGGCCGCCGAGCTCAACCTGCAGGACTGCTATCGCAAGCTGTTCGACGGCGAGCGCGGCCTGGGCTACCCCAAGGAGCGCGCCGCGATCATGGCCAGGAACCGCGGCATCCTGTCCGAGCTCAAGGCGGTCAGCTGCAAGGACATGCTCAGCGTGCTGAAGGAGGTCGACCAGGACCTGCTGAAATCCGCCATTGCCGGCCCGCGCTTCAGCGAGCTGTTCTTCCCGCACTGCCAGGACCCGGCCATCGCCGACCACCTGCG
Organism: Scenedesmus sp. KT-U; assembly: GCA_029853055.1. Classification (NCBI taxonomy): domain Eukaryota; kingdom Viridiplantae; phylum Chlorophyta; class Chlorophyceae; order Sphaeropleales; family Scenedesmaceae; genus Scenedesmus; species Scenedesmus sp. KT-U. The sequence continues at coordinate 34,119 of JARWLF010000016.1, read as the reverse complement.
CGGTCTGCTGGCGCACTGAGGGCCCTCGGCCCCGCGTAGCGCGCATGGCGCCGGCCGTGACCGGTTCCGCGCCTGCGTGGCGACACCTTCGCTGCGTCCGGCCCCGCTGGACCAAGCACCGCGCGCAGGACTCGCCTGCGTGTGTCCGTGGCTCGCGACACGCGCGAGGTGCATGGCCCTGCCCCACGGGGCGTTCGGCAGCGGCATGCCGCACCCGCGACGTACGTGACCAAACACTGCGCACGGCGACACTGTTACACTTTGCGATCTTTGTGTCTCTTGTGTGACATCCATGGATCCACTTACTGCTCCGGCCGGACGCCAGGCGCCGCACCTGCTGGGCTGGCTTCTGCTCTTCCTGCTGTTGTGGCTGCCGGTGGACATGGCGGGCCAGCTGCTGGGTGACGGCAGGGCACGCTGGCTCAACCTGTTGGCCAGCCTGTCGGCGGTGGTCGCCGCATTCGGATTGCGGCGACTCTGGCCTTCGGCGGCCTGCGCCTGGATGCTGCTGTGCGTGGCGCTGGTCGCCTTTCTGCTGCGCGCCACTCATCTTGGCCTGATCCATTTCAGCGGCGCCGGCTTCAGCATCGAGTTCTTCATCCACCTCGAGTGGCAGTCCGTGAAACTGGCCGCCCAGCAGTACCCCGGCCTGCTTGCGGCGGCCCTGCTTGGACTGGTGCTGCTTGCCGCCCTGCTCGGCTGGCTGCTGCAGCCGCGGCACGTAATGCGGCGATCGGTGGTGCAAGGCCTGGCCCTGCTCCTCGCCGCCGGCGTCGGCGCTGCCCTGGCGCGCGCAGCCGTGCCGGAGTACCAGCTGCTGCGCGCCTGGCAGCAGTGGAATTCACCGCTGGCTGCGGCCCTGCCCGCGGAGACCCTCGCACGCTGGCAGGGGCTCGACTGGCTGCAGCTGCGAACCCGGCCCAAACAGGTGGTGGCTGCCCACCCCGGCCCGCAGGCCCGGAATCTCGTGCTGGTCTACCTCGAGTCGATCGGCACGCCGCTGATCGAGCATCCGCGTTGGCCCGGGCTGATGCCCCATCTGGCCCGGCTGCAGCGCGAGCACGCCCTGCTCCCGCACCTCGAGGCCAGCGCCTTCATCACCATCGAGGGCCTGGTCAACAGCCAGTGCGGAAGCCTGCTGCCGTTCCAGCGTGACAGCGACAGCTACGCCAGCGGCGAAGGCCTGTTCGAGCGGATGACCTGCCTGGGCGACGTGCTGGCGCGCGCGGGCTATCGGCAGAGCTATCTGGGCGGCGCCGGCATGGGCTTCGCGGGCAAGGGCGCGTTCCTGTCCGCGCATGGCTACGACCGCCTGTTGGGCTACGAACATTGGAGCTCACTGGGGATGGAAGCGCGGCCCGGCACCTGGGGCCTGTCCGATGCCGAACTTTTCGAGCAGGCCCTGCTGGAGCTGGACAGGCTGCGCGCAGAACCGGGGCTGCACCAGCTCACCCTGCTGACCATCGGCACGCACTTGCCCGGATTCGTCTACGAGGAGTGCGCCGCCTACGCGCTGCCGGGCGGACACGATCCCTTCCTGCAGTCCGTGCATTGCACCGACCAGCTGCTGGGGCGATTCGTGGACGCGCTGCAGGCGCGGGGAGTGTTCGAGGACACCGTGCTGGTGATCACCGCCGACCACCACGTCTTCCCCAATCCGGACATGCGCCGGCTGTTCGGGGATACGGCTGTCGAGGAGCGTCGACTTCCGCTGATCGTGCTGGGCCCGGACCCCCTGCCGCCCGCCGCGCAGGCTCGCGCCGCCAGTTTCGATCTCGCCCCGACCCTGCTCGACCTGCTCGATGTCCGCCACGATGCCCGGTTTGCACTTGGCCGCTCATTGCTGCGCCCAGGCCCCGAGCGCAGCTATCTGCCCAACCGGTATTACGGTATCCATGACGGAGCAGTCGTGAGTCCCGATACCGGCTGCGGCCCAAGGCAGGCACCGCCGCGACTGCCGCTGGATCCCTGCGACCACCGGGAGCTGCTGCAGGTTCTGGCGCAACTCAGCCGCAGCCTGAGCGAGCACACGGCCGGCCTCGATTGCGAGGCAGAGCAGCCGCTGCGCCTCGCGCTGCAGGGCCAGCACGAGTTCGACCTGTGGCTCAACGGCGAGCCACAGCGCGAGCGCTTCCACCACAACAGCCGCCCGCTGCGCAGCGTCGAGCCCGGGCTGTATCGCCTCGCGTTCGGGCCGGGCGGCGAAGTGGCTGCGCGCGATTTCCTGCATGCGGAGCTGGACCATGAGTCGCTGGCCTCGCGGCATGCCCCTGGCGCCCCGGAGCACGCGGCGCTGGCGGTCTGGCTGCCTGGAGATCCTGAGAGCAAGTCGGCAGGAGCGGTGGCGGCCCTGCTGTCCACGTTGCTGCCGGACTTCGATCCCGCCCTCGCCGCGGCGTGGTGGATCGACTCAGGCGCCGGCAGTGCGGAGCAACTTGCAATCGCCGGCCAGGGTGCGCTCGAAGCCGGCCTTGACGGGGCCACCTGCCGGACGCTGATGACGGCTCGCTGAGCGGCACTCGGAGCGGCTTGCGGGTGGCGCGAGCGCGATTGCGCGCCCGCAGCGCCAGTGCGCCTCGCTCCCATCGATCAACCTCCATCTGCCACGGCGCCTGGAGGTTTTCGCACGCCCAAGTGAGCCACCGTGGGCCGGCTGGCACAGGGTATTGACAGACTCGCTTACGGATGTAATCGTTTGCCCAAGTCGATTACATAGGTAAACGCCATGCAGATCAGCGAGGCAGAGTCCGTCGTCATGGAGGTGCTGTGGGCCAGCAGCCCGCGCGCCGCCGAAGACGTCATCGAGGCGCTGGCGGGCCGCCAAGACTGGCAGGAGCCCACCATCAAGACCCTGCTCAACCGCCTGCTCAGGAAGGGTGCGATCAGCGCCGAGCGCGACGGCCGGCGCTATCTGTACTCACCCATGCTCAAGCGCGAGGAGTGGGTGCGCGCGCAAAGCACCAGCCTGCTGCAGCGCCTGTTCGGCGGCCGCCTGGCGCCGCTGGTCGCCCAGTTCCACGCCGAGCAGGGCCTGAACGAGGAAGACCGGGCCGCCCTGCGCGCCCTGCTCGAGCAGAGTGAGCAGCCCGGCCGCGGCAAGGCCAAGCCATGAGCACCCTCACCGCCTGGCTGGACCTGATCGCCCGCGAAGGCATCGAACTGCTGCTGGCCTCCAGCGCAGCCTGCCTGCTGGTGCTGCTGCTGCGGCTGCCGGTGCGCCGCGTGTTCGGTGCCCGCGCCGCCTACGCCCTGTGGTGGCTGCTGCCCGCAGCCATGCTGGCGGTGCTGCTGCCTGCGCCGGTGGCGGCGCCTGCCGCGCTCTCGGTCGTGGCCGGCGCAGGCAGCTCCGGAACCGTCACCCTGATGCCCGGAACGATGGAAGCCGAGGCCGCCTGGCTGGACATCAAACTGCTGCTGGGCCTGCTGTGGGCCCTGGGAGCGCTGGCCGCGACGAGTCTGCTGGTGGCCCGGCAGCGGCGCTTCCAGCGCGCGCTCGGCCGCATCGAGCCGCTGCACGACGGTCTATGGAAGGCCGAGGCCAGGGATGGCCTGCCCGCGGTAGTGGGCCTGCGGCCGCGCATCGTGCTGCCGTCGGACTTCGAGCAGCGCTACGCACCGGACCAGCAGGCGCTGGTCGTCGCACACGAGCGGGTGCATGCGCGCCGCGGCGACACCGTGTGGAACCTGCTGTTCGCCCTGCTCTGCGCGTGGCAGTGGTTCAACCCGCTGCTGCGGATCGCCCAGCGTGCATTCCGCCTCGACCAGGAACTGGCCTGCGACGCGCGCGTGCTGGCCGAGCACCCACAGGCGTGGCGCAGCTACGGCCAAGCCCTGCTGGACCACCCCTCGTTTTCCCCCGCGGCGCCGCTAGGCTGTCCCGCCTTTGGCACGCATCCCTTGAAGGAGCGCATCACCATGCTGACTCGACCGCTGCCCTCGCTGAATCGCATCGCTACCGGGTTTACGCTTTCCCTGGGCCTTGGCCTCGCCTTCGCCGGACTGGCCTGGGCGCAACAGGCGCCACGCGCGGCCGAAGCCGCCATCGAACTGCCGCGGCCGCAGCCGATGGTGTTGAGCGAGCCGCCTGCAGGGGACAACACAGAGGTGACCTACCGCGACATGCAGCCGCCGCGCTACCCGGCGGAGTCGCTGCGCCTGCGCGAGCAGGGCGAAGTGCTGGTCGAGGTCGAGGTCGCCGCGGATGGCACCCCTGTCGAACTCGCCGTCCACCTCGGCAGCGGCAGCGAGCATCTGGACCGGGCAGCACTGGACGCCGTCGCGCAGTGGCGCTTCCACCCGGCCAAGCGCGACGGCAGGCCGGTGTCTTCGCGCATCCTGACGCCGATCCGCTTCTCGCTGGACGACGGCAGCGCGGCGACCACGGCACCCGACTCGCCGGCCAGCTACGCCCGCCTGAGCCCGCCCGACTACCCCGCCAGTGCCAAGGCTGCTGGGCTGGAAGGCACCGCCCTGCTGCGCGTGGGCATCGACACCGACGGCAGGGTGTTGACGGTGGACATCGAAGCCAGCACTGGCGCAGCGTCACTGGACGAGGCAGCCGCAAAGGCCGTGGAAGGCTGGACCTTCAACCCCGCCCGCCGTGGGGAAGAAGCGGTGCGCAGCCAGGTGCTGGTGCCGGTGCAGTTCCTCGCGGCCGACAGCAGTCGCTCGCCCTATGAGGCACCGGCCGGCGCGCTGGATACGATCACGCTGCGGGCTCAATAGCCACCACGCACAGCCGGATGGCGGCGGACAAGGCCTGATCCATTCCGTTGATGAGTGGATCAGACGTCGCGAGTCCGCCGCCGCCCGGGACCCGCTCGCGCTGAATCCGTTGCCGACGGGCCTGACCTTCGGGCTCGCCATCCCCGACGCGCTGGCAGCTGGCATACCTCAGGACCTGCGGCGTGCCCGGGAGACTGCATGCCAGCAACCGGGGGATCGCGAGCGTCGCCAATCCCGACACCACGCGCGGGAGCCCGCAGCGCTGCCACTTCACGGCCCCTGCGGGGTGAAGCAACGTGTCGACCGCTGCGCGAGCGAATACGGCTGCAATGCGCCCGACTCGCGTGCACAGCCCGCACTTCACACATGTATCTGCGGCAGCGCACGAAAAACCGGCCATCGACAGACCAAAATCCGCACCAAGAAACACGTCACACTTTGTTGCATTGCAGTTTGACACCGGTGGCCATCCGCGTTGAACTAGGCCAGCCGGCGTCGAACTGTTCCCATGGATGGCAATCCAGCACGAGCGCGGCCTTCCTGCCCGCACACGGGCTTACCTCTACGGGGATCGTCATCATGTTCACCAGCGCAAGACAGCTGGTGCGGGCGTTCGCGCTCGCCATCAGCCCCTTCATCCTGAGCCTTGGGCTCACTGGCACTGCGTCCGCCCAGGCCATGGGCTACGCCGCCGGCACCACCGGCGGCGGCAACCGGACTGCAGTCAACGTTTCCACGCCACAGCAGATGCAGAGCGCCATCGACAGCTACAGCGGGAGCGGCGGCCTCGTCCTCAACTACACCGGCCGCTTCAACTTCGCCAGCATCACCGACCCCTGCACGCAATGGCGGCGGGATCCGGTGATCGTGGAAATCAAGGACAAGAGCGACATCACGATCCAGGGCGCCAACGGGTCGACGGCGAATTTCGGAATCTTCATCGTCGGCAATTCGCGCAACATCATCGTCCGCAACATGACGATTGGCCTGCTGCCCGGTGGGGAACGGGCGGACTCCATCACCATCGAGGGACGCGGCTCGGGGCGCATCCCCGAGCGCATCTGGATCGACCACAACACGATCTTCGCCTCGCTGACGAACTGCCCGGGCGCCGGCGACGCCAGCTTCGACGGCGGCATCGACATCAAGCGCGGCGCCCGCCTCATCACGGTGTCCTACAACCACGTCCACACCTACCAGAAGGTGGCCCTGAACGGGCACACCGACAGCTTCACCGACCACAGCGCGGCGCGGACGACTTACTACCGCAATCGCTTCGAGAACGTGCAGGCGCGCGTACCCCTGCAGCGCTTCGGGCTGAGCCACATCGTCAACAACTACTTCGGCAACATCACGACCTCGGGCATCAACGTGCGCATGGGCGGCATTGCACTGATCGAAGCCAATTACTTCGAGAACGTCGCCAACCCGGTCACCTCGCGCGACAGCTCCCAGATCGGCTTCTGGGATCTCCGCAACAATTTCATCGGTAGCGGCATCCGCTGGAGCTCGGGCAACTCGGGCACGGTGAATGCCACCGACTGGCGGACGACGCGCACCTTCCCGGAGTCACTCGGCTACTCGCTGCAGGTGGCGCCTGCCGCGCAGGTGAAGTGCCTGGTCTTCGCCACGGCGGGCGCCGGCACCAATCTCGCGACGAGCGCGCCGCAGTGCGGTTCAGGCGGATCCTCCAGCAGTTCGTCGAGCAGTTCGTCCTCAAGCGCGCCCGGCGGCGGCACCGCTGCGATCAATCTTGCTGCGAGCGGCACCAGCAGCGCGATCAACCTGAGCTGGACCCCGGTCAATCTCACGCTTGCCTCGCAGGAGGTCTACAGGGATACCGACTCCAACCCCTCCGGCCGCACGCGGATCGCGATCGTCGGCTCCAGCATCCGCAGCTTCAGCGACACCACAGCCGTCGCTGGAACGCAGTATTGGTACTGGATCAAGAACACCACCAACGGCGTGGTGACCAATTCGAACGCGGCTTCTGCCGTGCGCGGCGCTGGCGGCTCCTCGTCATCCAGCAGCTCAAGCAGCTCGCCTGGCGCTGGCTCGCCACCTCCGCTCACCGGCACCGGCGACTATCCAACGGGCTTCAGCAAGTGCGCGGACCCCGGCGGCACCTGCGACGTAACGCGCGGCACCGGCTGGGTGGCCTACGGCCGACGGGGCAACTGGGTGCTGCGCTTTGTCGGCGTCGGCAACAGCATCGCCTGCACCACTGCCGCGTTCGGCAGTGATCCCGGCGGCAATCCGAACAGGTGCTCGCGCCAGAACTAGGGCAGTGATTCATACCTGGCGGACAGCCGCTGCGAGCGGATTTGGGTGGCTGGCAAGGCGCGACGACGAGCCAAGGCAGCGCCATGGCGAGGAGGAGGAACGCAGCCAACCTTGCCGAGGACGCCGCAGCTGCGTTCGCTCAAGTCCGATCCGCTACGCCGGGGCCGCAGCGCGCGCAGGGCCCGGTGCTGCCCTGCGCGCGCCCCAGACGCTTTCGCCGCGTGACCGCACCGAAACGCGACTATCGTCGCCGGATCGGCGAGCAGGACAGGCTCCCGCGAGCGCCCGGGCGCTTGCGGGAGCACTGTTGTCTGGAGCCCTGCACGGTCCGGATGCCCGCGTTGCGGCGGGCGCCCGGCGAAGCCTCAGCCCGCCGGCTTGCGGAAGCGCAGGGTCATGCGGTCGGACTCGCCGATCGCCTCGTACACCGCCCGGTCCTCGCCCTCGGGCACGTTGAGATTGGGCGGCAGGGTCCAGACGCCGTTCGGGTGGTCGCGGCCGTCCTTGGGGTTGGCGTTGATCTCGCTGCGGTCCTCGAGCACGAAGCCGGCGGCCTCCGCGAGCGCGATGACCTGGGCCTCGCTGACGTAGCCGCGGATCTGCTCGGGCGGCACGTCGGCCAGCGCGCGGTGCTGCTCCGCGCCCAGCAGGCCGCCGGGCTTGAGCACGTCGAAGAATGCCTTCATCTGCGCCTCGGCCTGACCGTTGCGGATCCAGCCGTGCAGGTTGCGGAAGGTCAGCACGGCATCCGCCGAGCCCGGCGCACCATAGACCGGCGCGGCGGGATCGACTTCGATCAGGTTGACGCCGCTGAAGCGCTCGGGCGCGGTAGCCAGCCGCTCACGCAGCTTGGCGTTGTCGCCGGTGAAGTAGTCGCGTGCGCGCTCGGATGTGGTCTTGGCCGGATCGGTGAGGGCAGCGATGTAGGATCCCCCGCCCTGCTTGAGCCAGGGCCCGAGAATCTCCGTCCACCACGCCCCGCTGCCGGGGCTGATCTCGATCACGGTCATCGACGGCTCCACGCCAAAGAAGGAAAGCGTGGCCGCCGGATTGCGGAAGCGATCGCGAGCCACGTTCTCGGGCGTGCGCCAGTCGCCGGCGATGGCGTCCGCCAGGCTGGACGCGACCTGGTGCTCGGCAGCCTCGGTGGCGGCCTTGGGCGCAGTGCCGTGGTTGTCGGCGTGCGCATGGGGGGTGGCAAACGCGGCAAGCAGGGCAAGGACCAGCAGATGACGGGGCATGGGGTGACCTCGGGTAGGGGTGGGAACGAATGCGTCGCAAGGGTGCGCGGCAGAGCGTCGTGGACGTGCCAAGAGCCCCGGCGGCATCAGCGCGTGGAAGCGCTTCCCGCCCAGCCGCCCACGGCCGGCTGGGCAGGTTGCGGTGGCTCGCTGAAGGCGGTCGAGCGGGTGTGGGCCGTCCCGCGATGGAGGCGGCCATCACGCGACGGCCGGGCTCCCGCGGGACAACCAGCGGACAAAACGCGCGCTCAGCCCGCCAGTTCCAGTTTCAGCACGCGGCCGGGGATCTCGTCGGTCACCACGTAGACGGCACCGTCGTGGCCGACGCGGACGTCGCGGATGCGCCAGCCGAGCTCGCCGAGGATGCGCTCCTCGCCGGTGATGCGGTCGCCGTCCAGGCTCAGGCGGATCAGGTTGCGCTGGGCGAGCGCGCCGATGAACAGGCTGCCCTGCCAGGCCGGGAAGCGCTCGTGGTCGTAGAAGGCCATGCCGCTTACGCCGGGCGAGACTTCCCAGACGTGGTGCGGCGGCTCGGTGCCTTCGACATGGGTGCCCTGGGCCTCGGGGATGACCTCGCCCGAGTAGTTGATGCCGTGGGTGGCGATGGGCCAGCCGTAGTTCTTGCCGGGCTGCGGGATGTTGATCTCGTCGCCGCCGCGCGGGCCGTGCTCGTGGGTCCAGAGCGCGCGCGTCCAGGGGTTCAGGGCCGCGCCCTGCTGGTTGCGGTGGCCGTAGCTCCAGAACTCCGGCAGGGCGTCGTCGCGACCGACGAAGGGGTTGTCCTCGGGCACGCGGCCGTCGGGGAAGATGCGGATCACGCCGCCCATGTGGCTGCCCAGGTCCTGGCTGGTCGGGCGCACGCCGCGGTCGCCGAGGGTGATGAACAGGTAGCCCTCGTCGTCGAACACCAGGCGCACGCCGAAGTGGTGGCGGGTCTCCAGCTTGGGCGTCTGGCTGAACACCACGGTGAGGTCTTCGATGCGGTCGTCCAGCAGGCGCGCATGCGCGACCGCGGTGCTGGCCTCGCGGCCTTCGCCCGGCTCGGAATAGCCGAGGTAGATCCGGCCGCTGGTCGCGAAGTCCGGCGCTGGCACCACGTCCATCAGGCCGCCCTGGCCTTCGGCCACGATCGGCGGCAGGCCGGCCAGCGGCTCGGAGAGCTGGCCGTCGGTGCCGATGATGCGAAGCTTGCCCGGGCGCTCGGTGACCAGCAGGCGGCCGTCCGGCAGCAGGGCCACGGCCCAGGGATTCTCCAGCCCGGTGGCCAGGGTGCTGACGGTGATCGCCCCCAACTGGCTGGCGACCTCACGCGTTTCCAGGACGGGGCTGGCTGCAGCCGCCGCCGATTCGCCGGCCGGCTGCGGAGCCGCTTCGGCAGCGGCATTGGCCTGCCCACCGGAGGGGCTGCAGGCGCTGAGCGCGAAGCCCGCGACGAGGGCCAGGGCAAGGGGATGCAGAGCGGGGACGGAACGCATGGGGCCTCCTGTCGACTGGATGAAACTGCCACCCTAGCGCAGCCAGCGTCACGCGCATGTCCCGAAAGGCTTCAGGGAGCGGCCGTTTCGAAACCGTCGATGAACAGCGGGGGCTGGTCGCGCGCGCCCTGGGCGATCCAGTCGCGCACCAGCGCCTGCTCCGCCAGCGGGATCGGCAGGCGCCCGCGCGGCATGCGCTCGCCCACCTGCGGCTGCTCGCAGCGCAGCTTCTCCAGCAGGAAGCTGGCGTCCGGGTCGCCCGGCCGCACCATCAGCCGGCCCTCGGCGATCAGGCTGGGCATGGCGTAAAGCGCGGCCCAGCTCTCTTCCTCGTTCAGATCGAGCTGGGCCGAGGGCGAGCCGCTGTGGTTGACGTGGCAGTTGGCGCAGCGGATTTCCCAGATCGGCTGGATCTCGGTGCGGTAGTCCACCGCAATCGCTTCGGGCAGCCCGGAAAGATCATCACAGCCCGTCGCTTGCGCGAAGACCTGCAAGGGCAACCCCAGCGCGAGCGCAAGGCCGAAGCAGAAGCCCAGGGCGGACCGGCGGACGCAGCGGAGGCGCAGCACCGGCGAGGGGATCGACATGGGAAGGACCTATGGCAGCTTGAGGGTGCGAAACGCAAACAGCCCCGGCCCAAGCGGGGCGAGGCTGTTTGCGATCGTTCACCTTTGCGCCGGCGGATGCAAGCGCGTGGCGTATCAGTCGGCGCTGGCGCGCTCGATCCGGCGCACCACGCGCACCTTGCGGCCCTCGCCCTCGCCGAGATCAAGGCCCTCCGCCTCGGCACCCGCCAAGGCCTCGGCCACCAGCGCATCGATGTCGAGCTCACTGGCCTCGGCCGCATCGCCCAGGCGGACGATGCGCACTTCGTGGCGGGCTTCGCCGGCCGCATCGCCGCTGCGCTCGCGCTTGATCACCACCGCACGCTTTTCGCCGGCCTCGCCGCTCGCGCCCAGCTGCTGGAAGTGCAGCACCTGCGGCATCGGCACGGCATGGCTTTCGCCGGCCAGTTCGATCTGCAGGCCCTGCTCGCTGCGGCTGACGATGGCCGGCAGGCCGGCGTCGGTGAACAGCTGGCGGCTCTGGCCGGGCTGCAGGGCGCCGAGGTCGACCTCGATGCGCTGTTCGGCACCGTTGGCACTCAGGAACACCTCGGCGACATCGCGCTCGCCGGCGCGGGCGCTGGTGATGGCCGCCAGCGCGCCGAGGCCGGCAAGGGCGAACGCGAGCAGGCTGGGGGCGGAAAGGATCTGCTTCATGGTGACTCTCCTTGATCGTGGGGGAATGCGGCGCCTTCCGAGGCGCCGCAGACAGGCGTTAGCAGCCTCCGTGCCAACGCACGACCCCTTTCAAATCAGCGACTTGCAGAACCTGAAGTCGCTCGACCGCGTGCCCGATCCCCAGCTCGGGAGCGGCAGTGCCGATACCGGCATCGAACCCTCTAGTCGGCGTCCGCTGCGCCCAGGCCGTGCTTTTCCAGCCGGTACAGGAAGGTCTTGTAGGACAGGCCCAGCAACCCCGCCGCGCGCTTGCGCTGGCCGCCGCTGCGCTCCAGCGCCTGCCGCAGCAGGGAGCGCTCGAGCTGCTCGAAGTCCAGCCCGGCCTCGGGCAGGCGCAGGCCGCCGTCGCCCGCCACGGCGCCGGCGCCCGCGATGCGGCCGGCTTCATCCAGGCCCGGCTCCGCGTCCTCCTCGCCCAGCAGCACCAGCCGCTCCACCGTGTTGCGCAGTTCGCGCACGTTGCCGGGCCAGGGCTGGGCGATCAGCGCCCGCAGCAGCGGCCGCGGTACGCCCTCGAAAGCCAGGCCGTGGCGGCGGCTGGCGGCGGCGGCGAACTGCTCCACCAGCAGGGGGATGTCCTCGCGCCGCTCGCGCAGCGGCGGCAGCGACAGCCCGACCACGTTGAGCCGCCAGTACAGGTCCTCGCGGAAGCGGCCCTCTGCCACCTCGCGCTTGAGGTCGCGGTTGGTGGCGGCCAGCACGCGCACGTCCACCGCCTGTTCGCGGCTGCCGCCGACCCGGGTCACCCGGCCTTCCTGCAGCACGCGCAGCAGCTTGGGCTGCAGCGCCAGCGGCAGCTCGCCGATCTCGTCGAGGAACAGGGTGCCGCCGTCGGCCTGTTCGAACCAGCCGGCGCGCGCAGCCTGGGCACCGGTGTAGGCACCACGCTCGGCGCCGAAGAACTCGGCCTCGACCAGGCCTTCGGGAATCGCCGCGCAGTTGACCGCCACGAAGGGCTGCTCGGCGCGCCGCGACAGCCGGTGCAGGGCGCGCGCCACCAGCTCCTTGCCGGTGCCGCTTTCGCCCTCGATCAGCACCGTGGCGGCGGTCGGCGCCAGCCGCTGGATCTGCCGGTACAGGCGCTGCATCGCCGGCGCGCGGCCGATCAGGTCGACCAGGCCCTCCTGCTCGGACAGCGCCGCCGACAGCCGCCGGTTCTCCGCGCGCAGGGCGCGGCTGCGCAGGGCCTTGTCCACCGCCAGCAGCAGGGCCTGGCGCTCGAAGGGCTTTGCCAGGTAGTCGTCGGCGCCGGCCTGCAGCGCCTCCACCGCATGCTCGATGCGGCCGTAGGCGGTGACCAGGATGAAGCTGAGCTCCGGCCGGCGGTTACGCAGCTCGCGCAGCAGGGTGAGGCCGTCGCCCTCGGCCAGCCGGTAGTCGGAGATCACCAGCGCCAGCCCGGGGGCATCGAGCTGGCGCAGGGCCGCGCCCAGCCCATCGGCGCGCAGCACGGCATGGCCGGCCGTCTCCAGCAGCCCCGCCACCAGCTGCTGCTGCAGCGGGTCGTCCTCCACCAGCAGGATGCGCTCGCCCCCTTCAGCCCGCATCGGTCGCCGCCTCTTCCAGACGCGGCGCCAGCCGCAGCCGCGCCAGCGTACCCCGCGGCGCGTGGTCTTCCAGCGCGATGCCGCCGCCATAGCGCTGGCGGGCCAAGCGCTCGGACAGGTACAGGCCCATGCCGGCGCCGGCCGGTTTGCTGCTGACATGCGGCTGGAACAGGCGCGCGCGGATGTCGGCCGACAGCCCAGGCCCTGCGTCCTCCACCCACAGCTCGATGCCCTCATCCACGGCCTTCGCGCTCACGCGGACGCAGGCGCCCTCCGGCGAGGCCTCGACCGCGTTCATGACCAGGGTGTGCAGCAGGATGCGCAGCTCGGCCGCCACCCCGCGCAGGCGCAGCGGCGGCAGTTCGCGCTGCAGCTGCACGCGCCCGCCGGCGCGCTGGCTGGCCTCCAGCAGCACGTCGTCGACCAGTGCGGCGATGTCGACCTCCTCGGCGCGGGCACCGGCGGCCGCCGACAGCGCCAGGAAGGCGCGCAGGGCTTCGTCGATGCGGGTGAGCTGGGCGCGGCTGGCCGCCACCAGTGCGGCGGCGTCGCCCTCGCCTGCCGCCAGCGCGTCCAGGCCCAGCCCCAGCGCGTGCAGTGGATTACGCAGGGAATGCGCCAGCCCGCGGCCGATCTCGCCGAGCTCGGCCAAGGCGCGGTCCTCGCGCTGGCGCACGGCCTGGGCTTCGTGGCGCGCCAGCTCGGCCGACATGCGGTTGAAGGCGCGCAGGCTGGCGCGCAGCTCCGGTGGCCCCTGCTCGGGCACCTGCTCGCCCAGACGACCCTCGCCCACCCGCGCCGCGGCGTCGGCCAGGGCCGACAGCGGCGCACCCAGCCGCCGCGCCAGCAGCCAGGCGCCAAGGCCGCCCAGCACCAGCAGGCCGGCCAGGCCCCACAGCAGGCGCTCGCTGAATCCGGCCAGGGCGCGCTCCACCGGCGAGGTCGGCACCAGGATGCGGCGCTCCTCGCCCAGGCCCTGCAGGCGCAGCGTAAGCGGCTCATCTCCGGCCAGGGCGCTGAAGCGCAGTGCGTCCGGCCGGTCGATCAGCTTCGCCAGCGATTCCGGCAGCGCCTCCGCATCGATTTGGCGGATCTCCTCCGGCCCCAGCGTGCGCCCGTTCACCACCACCCGCAGATCGCGGCGCTCGATCACGCGCGGGCCGTCATCGGTGAGTGGCTCAAGGCCTTCGCGGTCTACCGTCTGCAGCACCGTCACCACCGCGCGGCCGACCTCGCTGGCGGATTCGCCCAGGGCGTCGCGCAGGTTGAGGGTGAGCCCGCGCAGGCCGAGCCAGGCCAGCAGGGCCAACAGGCAGACCAGGGCCAGCACGGCGGCCATCAGTCGCAGCTGCAGAGACATGGGGGAGTTCCCAAATGCGGATCGAGAAGCTGCAGGTTGCAGGAGGGGTGCCAATCGCCCGGCAACGCCCGCCCGGCCGATCGATAGTGGGGGAAGTCTAAATCGATCAGGCACTTGCAGCCCGGCATCATGCGTCCGGCACGCGGCGATAACGTAACAGACATTGACATTGATCCGGATTCCCGGACACCCTGCCGCCGCAGCCGGGGCAGTGCGCCGGCGCATGGAGGGCTGCTGGGGGCAGCCGTCAGGGACGACACCAGGATGCCCGGCAATGCCGTCGGCGTATCCATGCAGGCGCTCTGGAGAGCGTCGTCGTATCCACTACCGGGGAGGCTCCACACCCATGTCCGTTGCAAATCCACGTCGCCGCGCCCGCGCGGCGCGCCCGCTCCACGCCGTGCTGATCGCGCTGGCCCTGTCCGCACCCGCCCTGCTCGGCGCCCAGACCCTGTCCACGCCCGAGGTGCCCGAAGACCTCAAGCGCTGGCAGCTGCCCTGGCTGCAGGAAGAGTCCCTGATCAGCGGCCTCGCCGCGGAAACGCCCTTTTACGTCGACGGCGACGAGATCTCGGCGCTGGGTGTCGGCCTCGACGCTTTCTTCGCCGACGGCGGCATCGTCGAGGCCATCGACGGCAGCGCCCTCCATGGCGTGGCCCTGCTGCTCGACGGCCCCGCCGCCGACGGCCTCCTGTGGGAATCCTTCGACGCCAAGGGCCGACTGCTGGACACCGGCAAGGTGGAGATCACCTGGAGCGAGGGCGAGGCGCATGTCGGCCGCGCCCTGCTGCCGCGCACGGCGGCACGGGTCGGCCTCAAGCCCGGTGCGTCCAAGCTGCACTTCCTGCGCGCCGAGCCGCTGACCGAGGCCCTGCCCAAGACCGGCGTGCTGGCCCGTGACCTGCCCTTCGAGACAGAGCTGGACCAGGCCAAGTCCACGCCGCTGGCGCCGGGCGTGGTCTCTCGCGCCTCCTGGGGTGCGCGAGCGGTCAGCAGTTCCTGCGGAAGCAGCCACAGCCCGCGCTTCCTGACCATCCACCACACCGCCACGCCCAACAATGACTCGATCAGCTCGCCGGCGCGAATGCGGCAGATGCAGGCCTACCATATCGACAACAACGGCTGGTGCGACTTCGGCTACCACTACAGCGTGGGCATCGACGGCCGCACCTACCAGGGCCGCGACCCCGCGCGCACCGGCGCCCACGTGGGTAACCACAACACCAACAACGTCGGCATCAGCGTGGTCGGCACCTTCGTCAACTTCTCGCCGCGGACCGCCCAGCTGGATGCACTGACCGACATCAGCCGCTGGGTGGTCAACCGCTTCGGGATCCCGAAGACGCGCAGCAACATCCTCGGCCACAAGGAGTGGTCGGGCCACACCAGCAACTCCTGCCCGGGCCTGCTGCTGCCCTGGCTGCCGACCCTGGTGCAGCGCCTGAACGGCACCACCCCGCCGCCTCCACCTCCGCCGCCGGCGGCCGCCACGATCCTGGAGAATTTTGAAAGCACGGTCGGTCGCTTCAACAGCGCCCCCACCTTCTCCGGCAGCACGGTCGGCATCTCCAGCGTGTCCAGCGCCCAGCGCTCCAACATCCAGGCCCGCACCGGCCAATGGAGCCTGCAGCTATTCCTGCGCGACAACCCCAACACCAACGCGGACTGGTTCGTGCGCCTGCTCTCCGGCGGCGGCACGCCCGCCAACAACGTGCGCCTGCAGAAGGCCGGCGGCCGGCTCGGCGCCTGGTTCTACACCGGCGCCAGCGGGGTCAGCGTGCAGTTCCTGGTGGACGACAGCGACGGCACCGAGATCTCGGTGGCGCGGGCCCTGCAGCCCAACACCTGGACCTTCCACGAGGTGATGCTCGACAACTCCGCGCAGTGGACCGCCTGGGCCGGCGGCAACGGCGTGATCACCGCCAGCCAGGTCACCCTGGACGCGATCGTGGTGCGGCGCCCGCAGACCAGCTTCGACGTGTACGTCTACATCGACGACGTGCAGTTCCGGGTGCAGTAAGGGCTTTCGTCTGCAGGCCAGGGAGGGCCTGCGGACCGATTGGGGTGTTGACCCTCCCATCGTGGCAAGGCTGAAGCTTCCGTCATCATCCGCCGACCGGGAGCACGCGAATGCCTGCTGACACGACCCCACTCCGCCTGACGATCCAGGGCATGAGCTGCGCCTCCTGCGTGGCACGGGTCGAACGTGCCCTGGCTGAAGTGCCCGGCGTCCGCCAGGCAAACGTGAATCCCGCCACGCGCGAGGCCACGATCAGGCTCGACCGTCCCGTGCGGACGGCCGAGCTCAGGGCGGCCCTGAAGGCCGCCGGCTACGACGCCGCGGAGACCAGCCCGGACGTCGGGGACGCCTGCAGCGGGAGCCAGGCCAGGCAGGACACGCGGGACGCCGAGTCCGCGGGCCGGCGCCTTGCCCTTGCAGCGGCGCTCACCCTGCCAGTGTTTCTGTTCGAGATGGGCACTCACTTCGTTCCGTCGCTGCACCATGCCCTGCATGGCGCGCTGGGAACGGGCACTGTGCATCTGATCCTGTTCGTCCTGACCACGGCCGTGCTGTTCGGTCCGGGGCGCGTGTTCTTTCGGCTGGGCATCCCTGCCCTGCTGCGCGGGACACCCGAGATGAACTCGCTGGTCGCCCTGGGCACCGGTGCGGCGTGGCTCTACTCGGTGGTCGCCAGCGTCGCCCCGGGCGCGATGCCCGAAGGTAGCGCCCAGGTCTACTTCGAGCCCGCCGCGGTGATCGTCACCCTGGTCCTGATGGGGCGTTGGCTGGAGGCGCGGGCACGCGGACGCACCGGAGCGGCCATCGCCCGGCTGCTCGGCCTGCAGGCCAGGACCGCGCGGGTAGAGCGCGGCGGCGAGGTCGTCGAGCTTGAAATCGCGGCGCTTCGGCGTGGCGACGTGGTGCGGGTCCGTCCCGGCGAGGCGATCCCGGTCGATGGCGAGGTCATCGAGGGCCGTTCCCACGTGGACGAATCCATGCTCACCGGCGAACCGGTGCCGGTGGCCAAGGGCCCGGGCGACGCGGTGGTCGGCGGCACGCTCAACCAGCAGGGCAGCCTGAGCCTGCGCGCCACCGACCTGGGCGAGGACGCGGTGCTGGCGCGCATCGTGCGGATGGTCCAGCAGGCGCAAGGCGCCAAGCTGCCGATCCAGGCCCTGGTCGACCGCGTGACCGCCTGGTTCGTGCCGATCGTCATCGCGCTCTCGGTGCTGACTGCGCTCGCCTGGTGGCTGCTGGGGCCGGAGCCGGCGCTGGCGATGGCCCTGGTCAAGGCCGTGGCGGTGCTGATCATCGCCTGCCCCTGCGCCATGGGACTGGCCACGCCCACCTCCATCCTGGTCGGCACCGGGCGCGGCGCGGACGCCGGCATCCTGTTCCGCGGCGGCGATGCCCTGCAGGCCCTGCGCGGCGTGGACACGGTGGCCCTGGACAAGACCGGCACCCTCACCCTGGGCCGGCCGGCGCTGACCGACCTGGTCCTGCTGGCGGACCTCGACGAAGCACGGGTGCTGGCGCTTGCGGCGGCCGCCGAGCGCGACGCCGAGCATCCGGTGGCGGCCGCCATCCTCGCCGCGGCACGCGAACGCGGCCTGGCGCTGCCACGGGCAGACCGGTTCGACAGCCACACCGGCCGCGGCATCGAGGCCCGCGTCGACGGCCAGCGCGTGCTGCTGGGCAGTGCGCGCTTCCTGGCCGAGTCCGGCATCGACACCGATGACCACGCCGGACGCGCGGATGCGCTGGCCCGGGCGGCCAAGACACCGCTGTGGATGGCGGTCGACGGCCGTGCGGTGGCCCTGCTCGCGGTGGCCGACCCGATCAAGCCCGGCACGCCTGCCGCGATCGAGGCCCTGCACGCCATGGGTCTGCGCGTGGCCATGCTCAGCGGCGACAACCGTCGCACCGCCGAGGCCATCGCCAGCCAGCTCGGCATCGACGCGGTGCACGCGGAACTGCTGCCCGGCGACAAGCTTGAGCGCATCCGCGGGATGCGCGGCGAGGGCGACCGCGTCGCCTTCGTCGGCGACGGCATCAACGATGCGCCGGCGCTGGCCGAAGCAGAGGTGGGCATCGCCATCGGCACCGGCACCGACATCGCCATCGAGAGCGCCGGCGTGGTCCTGATGTCGGGCGACCTGCGCAACGTGCCCAACGCCATCGCGCTGTCGCGCGCGACCCTGCGCAACATCCGCCAGAACCTGTTCTGGGCCTTCGCCTACAACACGGCCCTGATCCCGGTCGCCGCCGGCGTGCTCCATCCTGCTCTCGGCATTGGCCTGTCGCCGATGCTGGCGGCGCTGGCGATGGCCCTGTCCAGCGTGTTCGTGGTCGGCAACGCGCTGCGCCTGCGCCGCTTCCGCGTCCCGCACCCGCTCGGCTGAGGAGACCGCCATGCCACGCCGCCACGTCACCCCGCTGGAACTCGCCGATGCGCGCCGCGACGGCTTCCACGAGATCGGCGCCGCCGCCGCGGCATCGGGCGTCTCGGTGAGGATGATCCGCCACTACGAGAAGATCGGGCTGATCCCGCCGGCCACCCGCACCTTCGCCAACTACCGCGTCTACAGCGATGCCGACGTGCACACCCTGCGCTTCATCCGTCGCGCCCGCGACCTCGGTTTCGGGATCCGGCAGATCGACACCCTGCTGGCCCTGTGGCGTGACCGTGGCCGCGCCAGCGCCGACGTGAAGCGCCTGGCGCAAGGCCACGTGGACGAGATCGAACGGCGCATCGGCGAACTCCAGGCGATGCGCGACACCCTGCGCGAGCTGGCCGAGCACTGCCATGGCGACGCACGCCCCGAGTGCCCGATCCTGGCAGGGCTTTCGCCCGGAGCAGGCGCGCAGTGAGGCACGCCTCGCCTCCCGTCGACGGCGCGCATCGGCTCGCGCGCACATGCCCGGATTGGCGCTCGCTGCCGACGCGCGCTAAGCTGCCCCGCATGCTGCGTGCACTCCGCCATCTGCTGATCGTGGCCCTGTCCCTGTCCCTTGCGGGCAACGCTTGGGCGTTCCGTGCGTCAGCGTCAGCGTCAGCGGCTGCAGAGGCGGGCCCCGTGTCTTCGGTGGCCCCGCAGCACGACGACTGCCCGAGCCATGCCCTCGCGGCAGCCGAGGAGGTGCCTGCCGCCGCATCGTCCGAGGACCAGCACAGCTGCGCGTTCAAGTGCGTATGCGAAGCCTGCGCGTGCACCGCCGGCACGCTCAGTGCTTCACTCCCGGCGCCGGTGCCTGCGGCGGAAGCCCACCCAGCTGGGCAGCTCCCGGCATCAGATCCCGGCGCGCCTGCCGACCTCGCACCGACCCGGGCACTCCGACCTCCGATCGCCTGAGATCCGATCCGCTGCGGCCGCACGCCCTAGGGCGATGTGGCCTGCATGTCCACCCGCTGCGCCAGCGCAGCCCAGTCATGGACTCTGGAGCTCAAACATGTTCGATCCCTTCCCGATCCGCGCCTTCGGGGGCGCGGAGGTTCCGTGGCTTGCACGTGCCTGCCTGTGGCTCGCAGCCATGCCGCTGCTGGCCGGCTGCGCCAGCCTCGCGCCCCAACGCGCCGCCGACGAAGCACGAGCGCAGGCCGCCGAGGCGATCGGCCCGGCCGCCGGCATCGATGTCGCCGCGCATCGCCAGCACCTGCTGTCCGCCCCGCTGGGCCAGGAGGCTGCGGTGGCCCTGGCCATGGCCCACAACCCGCGCCTGCGCATGGCCTGGAGCCGGCTGGGCGTGGGCGCGGCCGATGTGTTCGAGGCCAGCCGCCTGCACAACCCGCACCTTTCGGCGTCACGCATGTCCGGCGACGAAGGCGTGCAGCGCAGCCTCTCGCTGGGCCTGGGCCTGGCCGACCTGCTGCTGTTGCCGCAGCGCAGCCGGCTGGCACGGCGCGACTTCGAGGCGCTCAGGCTGGAGGTTGCCGCACGCGCGGTCGACGTGGCCCGCGACACCGAGGCCGCGTGGTACCGGCACGTGGCCGACGAACAGGCAGCCGCGCTGAAGGCCGCCATCGCCGAAGCCGCCGGCGCCTCGGCCGAACTGGCCGAGCGCTTCCATGCCGCCGGCAACATCAACCGCCTGAAGCTGCTGCGCGAGCGTGCCGCCGCCGCCGAGGCCCAGGTCGCCGCCACCGAGGCGCGGGCGCGGGCCATCGCCAGCCGCAGTGCGCTCAATGCCCTGATGGGCTTGGGCGGCGAGGATGCGCGGCGCTGGCAGGCGCCCGCCCAGCTGCCGCTGCCGGTGCTGCAGGAGCCTGCGCTGGAGACCCTGCTCGCCCAGGCCGACCAGGCCCGCCTCGACCTCGCCGCCGCCCGCCTCCAGGTCGACATCCTCGCCGACGGCCAACGCCTGGCCCGCGGCTGGCGCTGGCTGGGCGGGATCGAGCTGGAGTACGAATGGGAACGCGAGCCCGACGGCGGCCGCATGCGCGGCCCCGGCCTGAGCATGGAGCTGCCGATCTTCCAGCAGGGCCAGGCCCGCGTGCTGCGCGCCGACGCGCGCCTGGAGCGCGGCCGCGCGGAACTGGCCGAGCGCGAACTGGCGGTGGAGTTGGGCGTGCGCGAGGCGCACGCCCGCGTGGAGGCCCTGCGCGAGATCGTGGCCACCTATGCCGCCGGCATCGTGCCCGACCGCGCCGAGGCGGTGGAGCGCCAGCTGGAGCGCTACAACTTCATGCTGATCGGCGCCTTCGAACTGCTGGAGGCCAAGCAGGCCGAGTACCGCGCCTACGACGGCTGGATCCATGCCGTGCGCGACTACTGGCTGGCCCGCACCGACCTGGCCCACGCCGCCGGCGTGCGCCTGCCCGGCGCCACGCCCAACGACGGCCAGACCCCGGACCTGCGCCCGATCATCGCCCCGGGCGAGGATGCCGACGGGCATCAGCATGAGCACCACGAGCACCACAAGCACCACGCCCGCGATCGACATGAGGGTCACGGCGAGGTCCGGCCCACCTGCACACACGAACGAAACGGCATCCAGCCCCAACCGGGCCCAGGTGCGTGCGCCACAGCGCAGCCCCGAGTCGCCGAGGCCACCCATGCGCACGGCACCGCAGACGCAGTGCACAGCCTGTCCGCCGAACAAGGAGAAGCGCCATGACAGTCAGTCGTCGAAACCTGATCCTCGGCGCCAGCGCCGGGCTGGTCAGCGCGTCCGCGCCGCCGATCGCGCGCGCCCAGTCGGGCGGCCACGCCCATGAGCACACCCAGGACCCCGCGCGCACCGCCGAGCCCGGGCGCGGCCCCACGCCGGGCCCCGGCAAGGTCCGCACGCCCAACGGCTGGACCCTGCCGCACCGCATGAACAACGGGGTCAAGGAGTTCCACCTCGTCGCCGAGGAGATCGAGCACGAGTTCGCCCCCGGCTCCATCGCCAAGTGCTGGGGCTACAACGGCACCACGCCCGGCCCGACCATCGAGGCGGTCGAGGGCGATCGCGTGCGCATCTTCGTCACCAACCGCTTGAAGGAGCCGACCAGCATCCACTGGCACGGCCTGCTCCTGCCCAGCGGCATGGACGGCGTGGCCGGGCTGACCCAGCCGGCGATCGGCCCCGGCGAGACCTACGCCTACGAGTTCACCCTGCGCCAGCACGGCACGCACATGTACCACCCGCATGCCGACGAGATGGTGCAGCTGGCCATGGGCATGATGGGCCTGTTCATCATCCACCCGCGCGAGCCCGAGGCCGAGCCGATCGACCGCGACTACGCCATCCTCCTGCACAACTGGGCCCTGCACCCGGGCACCTACCGGCCGGATCCGTCGGTGATGCAGGACTTCGACGTGTGGACACTCAACTCCAAGGCCTTCCCCGCCACCGAGACCCTGGTGGCGCGCACCGGCGAACGGGTGCGCATCCGCATCGGCAACCTCTCGATGTGGAACCACCCGATGCACCTGCACGGCGTGCAGTTCTTCGTCACCGGCGGCGACGGCGGACGCTGGCCGCGCAGCCAGTGGCGCAGCGAGGTGACCGAGATCGTCGGCGTGGGGCAGATGCGCGACATCGAGTTCGTCGCCGTGCCCGGCGACTGGGCCTTCCACTGCCACATGTCCCACCACACGATGGGACCGATGGGCCACGGCATCCCCAACACCCTGGGCGTGGACCAGCGCGGCGTGGAGCAGCGCATCCGCCGCTTCCTGCCCGGCTACATGGCCATGGGCGAGCACGGCATGTCCGAGCACCAGGAACACGTCGACATGGGCCACATGCCCGGCCCCGAGAACACCCTGGCGATGATGGCCGGCAAGGGCCCGTTCGGGAACATCGAGATGGGCGGCATGTTCACCGTGGTCAAGGTGCGCGACGACCTCGCCCCCGGTGACTACCGCGACCCGGGCTGGTACCGCCACCCGCCCGGCGAGGTCGCCAGCCGGGTCAGCAGCGATCCGGACTTCGGCCAGCCCGCCCGACGCGGCACCGTCGCGACCCCCGCCAGCGACCACCTGCCGACGCCACGACGCGACGGCCACCACGACCATTGAATCCGGGAGGACACCATGCAGCCTGCACCCATGACCCCAACCGCCCTGCGCCGGATCGCGCTGGCCCTCGTGGCCGCCGCCTGCTTCGCGCTCGCCGGGCCACTGGCCGCCCACAGCGGCGTCACCCAGACCCGGCCCAGCGACGGCGCCCACCTGCACGATCCGCCGGAAGCCGTCGGGGTGCACTTCGATGGCGCCATGCGCATCACCCAGTTCACGCTCAGCGGGCCCGACGGCGAAGTCGCCCTGGCGGACCGTCCCGGCCCGCAGCCGGTGCGCGGCTTCGAAACGGCGCCGGCCGCGCCGCTGGCACCCGGCGAGTACCGGGTGGAGTGGCGTGCGCTGGCCGCGGACGGCCACCTGATGTCGGGCAGCTTCCGCTTCAGGGTCGACCACTGACGATGGCCTGGCAGTCCGCCGCGCAGGCGCTGGATCCTTGGACCGGGGCGCGCATCCTGGTCGCCGCCGGCGTCCATGCGGCCGCATTGCTGGCCATCGGCAGCCGCCTGTTCCTGCATGCCTTCCCCGCACTGGGCGCGGCCGAGGCTGGACGCACCGCGCGCGCGGGCGCGTTCGCCGCGGCCATCGGCATCGGGCTGGTCCTGCTGCAGTGGCCCCTGCAGTCCGGCTACCTCGGCGGCGGCAGTCTCCAGGCCGCCGTCGACCCGGCGCTCCTGGCCCTGGTCTACGGCAGCCCGCAGGGCGATCGCATGCTGCTGGCCGTCACCGGCATGAGCCTGCTGCTGGCCTCGATGGCCGGTAGGCGCGGCGCCACGGCCTGGCCGGGCAGGCTGATCGGCGTGGCGGGGATCTCGCTCCTGCTGCTGGCCTTCGTGCAGGTCGGACACACCCGAGGCGAGCCGCGTGGCGTGCTGGCGGCCCTGCTCTGCCTGCACCTGCTCGCAATCGCCTTCTGGATGGCGGCGCTGGCGCCGCTGTTCCGCCTCGCGTCGGCCACCGACGCCGCGCAGGCCGGCGCCGTGCTGACCCGCTTCGGCAGGATCGGCATGCTGTTGGTTCCACTGCTGCTTGCCGCCGGACTGGGCCTGGCCTGGCTACTGCTTGGCAGCGCGGAGGCCCTGCTCACCACCGCCTATGGCCAGCTGCTGCTGGGCAAGCTCGGCCTGGTGGCGGCCCTGCTTTCACTGGCCGCCCTGAACAAGCTGCGCCTGGTGCCAGCGCTGGCGCGCGGCGATGCGCCCGCCCGCCGCAGGCTGCGCCTGAGCATCGTCGCCGAGGCCCTGCTGATGGCTGCGATACTGCTGTGGACCGCGGCCCTGACCACCCTCGCCTCGCCACGCGATCGGTTCGCCGACGCGCCGCCTTCCCTCCACGCCATTCCCCCATCGGGCCACGACACGCCCACAGCCGGAGATCGCGCATGAACATCCGACGTTTCCTCATCCAGGGCGTGCTGGCCCTGGGCCTGCCCCTGGCGCTCTCCGCCTGCGCCCAGGAGCCCCAGGCGACACCGGGACCGACGGCGGGATCGACCGCCACCGAATCACGCCCCCCCGGCGACGGCGAGGCGCGCCCGCTGCTGGTCGTGCACAAGACCCCCTGGTGCGGCTGCTGCACGGCCTGGGCCGAACAGGCCGAAGCCGCCGGCTTCGCGGTCGAACTCCACGACCACGAGGACCTCAACCCGATCAAGGACGCACTGGGCGTGCCCGCACACCAGGCCTCCTGCCACACCGCCGAGGTCGAGGGCTATTTCGTCGAGGGCCACGTGCCCTTCGCCGACATCCGCCGCCTGCTGGCCGAACGTCCCCAGGCCCGGGGCATCGCCGTCCCCGGCATGCCCCTGGGTTCGCCCGGGATGGAGGCCCACGTGACCCAGAGCTTCAGCACGAACCTCATCGGCGCCGACGGCGGCGTCAGCGAGTACGCACACCACCCGGGCGACGAGCCACGGCGCTAGTGCAGGGCGGCGACAGCAACAGCAACAGCGACACCATCCCCACCCCACAGCGACAGGCCCATGAACAACACACTCATCCGTCTTGCCCTCGCCACCACCCTCGCCTTCGCCGCGCCCGCGGCCCTGGCCCAATCCGGCCATGACCACCACGGCCACCACGGCCATGGCAGCGCGGCACAGGCCGCCCAGCCGGCGCAGGGCGGCCACGCCGGTCACGGCGACCACCACGCCCACGGCGACCATGCAGGACATGCGGGCCACCCGGGCCACGACGTCCACGCGATGCACACCGAGGAGGCCGTGGTCGACGTGCCCATGCAGGCCCGCGAAGCCGCGGCCGCCGTCGACCGCTTCATGGCCGCGCTGACGCGCGGGGACTTCGACGCTGCGCGCGCCGAACTCGCGCCGGAGGCCATCGTGTTCGAGTCGGGCCGCGCCGAGCGCAGCGCCGAGGAGTACTTCGGCGGCCACGCGGGCCACGACGCGGCCTTCCTGAAGTCCGCCCACCACCAGCCGCGGCACCGTCTCGCACGGGTCAGCGGAGACCTGGCCTGGGTGGCCAACGAGAGCGAGTTCCACGCCGACAAGGACGGCCGCATGCTGACCGTCTTCAGCACCGAGACCATGGTCCTGCGCCGCAGCGGTCCGCGCTGGCAGATCGTGCACATCCACTGGTCCAGCCACGAGAAGCTGGACTGAAACCATCCCCCGCTCCGGCCGCCGCCGGAGCGGGGCGCCAGCCCCGGGAGTCCGCCATGGGCAGCATCGGTCACGACCACAGGCACGCGCAGCACCACTCCGATCCGGCAGCCCCGCCAGCGGGTCGCCGGGATGACGCAGGGCACGACCGCCACGCCGGCCACAGCGTGGCGATGTTCCGGGACCGTTTCTGGATCACCCTGGCGCTGGCGGTCCCGGCCGTGGCCTGGTCGGAGATGATCCAGCACTGGTTCGGCTACCGCGCGCCGGTGTTCGCCGGATCGGCGTGGATACCGGCGATCTTCGGCACCGCGGTCTATGCCTACGGCGGCCTGCCCTTCCTGCGCGGCGCTCGCGACGAGCTCAGGCACCGCCTGCCGGGGATGATGACGCTGATCGGCCTGGCCATCACCGTCGCCTTCGGCTACAGCCTGGCGGTCAGCTTCGGCCTGCCGGGCGAGGACCTGTGGTGGGAACTGGCCACCCTCGTGGCGATCATGCTGCTGGGCCACTGGATCGAGATGCGCTCGATCACACAGGCGCAGGGTGCGCTCAAGGCCCTCGCGAGGCTGCTCCCCGACACCGCGCTGCGGCTGCGCGCCGACGGCGGCGTGGACGAGGTCGACGCATCGCAGCTGGTCGAGGGGGACGTGGTCCTGGTCCGTCCCGGCGCCGCCATCCCCGCCGATGGGCGGGTCCGCGAAGGCAGCAGCGCGGTGAACGAGTCCATGGTCACCGGCGAGTCGCGCCCGGTGGACAAGAGCGCCGGCAGCGCCGTGATCGCCGGCACGGTGAACGGGCAGGGCTCGCTGCGTGTCGAGGTCACCGGCACCGGCGAACGCACTGCGCTCGCCGGCATCATGCGGATGGTCTCCCAGGCCCAGCAGTCGCGTTCGCGTGCCCAGGCCCTGGCCGACCGCGCCGCCCGCCTGCTGGCGTTCGCGGCCATCGGCGCGGCCGTGCTCACGCTGGCCGCCTGGACCGCGATCGGCGCCGAGTGGGCCTTCATCATCGAACGGGTGGTCACCGTGCTGGTGATCGCCTGCCCGCATGCGCTGGGCCTGGCGGTACCGCTGGTGATCGCGATCTCGACCACGCTGGGCGCACAGCAGGGCCTGCTGGTCCGCGACCGGCGCGGCCTGGAGGAAGCCCGCCAGCTGGACGTGGTGGTCTTCGACAAGACCGGCACCCTGACCCTGGGCGAGCACCGTGTCGTCGACGTGGCGGTGACCGCAGGCATGACAGGGGACGAGGCGCTCCGCCTGGCCGCCGCCACCGAGCGCGACTCCGAACACCCCGTCGCCCGCGCACTGATGCTGGGTGCCGAAGCGCGAGGGCTCGTCGTGCCCGCGGCAGGCGACTTCCACGCCACGCCAGGGCGCGGCGTGGCCGCGCGGGTGGAAGGGCGCGCGCTCGAGGTGGGCGGCCCGGCCTTGCTGCGCGCCGTGGGCGCCACGGTGCCGGCCGAACTGCAGGCACTCGTCGAAACTGCCCGGGCGTCCGGGCGCTCCGTCGTCCACCTGATCGAGGGCGGCCAGGTGCGCGCGGCATTCGCCGTCGCCGACGCGGTCCGCCCCGAATCGCGCGAGGCCGTCGCGCGCCTCCAGCAGGCCGGCATCGAGGTCGCCCTGCTCACCGGGGACGCGGCCAACGTGGCCCATGCGGTCGGCGCCGAACTGGGCATCGACACGGTGATGGCCGAAGTGCTGCCCGAGGACAAGGCGGCGGTCATCGAAGGGCTGCAGGCACGCGGCAAGCGCGTGGCGATGGTCGGGGACGGGGTCAACGACGCACCCGCCCTGGCCACTGCGGACGTCGGCATCGCCATCGGCGCCGGCACCGACGTGGCGGTGGAGGCCGGCGACATCGTGCTGGTCCGCTCCGACCCGCGCGACGTGCATGCCATCGTCGCGCTCAGCCGCGCCAGCTACCGCAAGATGCTGCAGAACCTGTGGTGGGCCGCCGGCTACAACATCCTCGCCATCCCGCTGGCCGCGGGCGCCCTCGCCGCCTGGGGCATCCTGCTGGCCCCGGCGGTGGGCGCCGTGCTGATGTCGGTCAGCACGATCGTGGTGGCCATCAACGCGCAGCTGCTGCGGCGGACCCGCTTCCGCGGCGCGGGCTGAGTCATCCGCATGAAGTCAGAGCGTCTGAAAGAATCCAGGCGCCGTCGCGAGGGCGTCCCTGTGCGTTCGCGGCAACGCGCGGTGCTCGCAGGCATGAAGTCCGGTGAAGCGGAGACCGCAGGATTCGCGTAGCGCGCTGCTGCCACGGGCGTCCAGCGGCGGCCGCAGCAGGCGGATGCTTCTCACATGCTCTCAGGGCTCGTGGCCCATACCTTCGATTCGCGCCAGCCGCAGCCGGGTGCGACCGGGCTGGGCGGGATCGGGCTCGGTCCAGGCCAGCATGGCCACGTCACCCAGTGCCGCCAGGCTGGGCAGGCCGATCGCGCGCCCTGCCGGCAAGGTGACCGCATCGATGCGGCCGATCTCCTCAAGTTCGGCATCCAGCAGCGCCAGGCGCAGCACCGTTTCGCCGGGTTCTCCAGCGCCCAGCCAGGCCACCAGCAGGCCGTCGCCAAAGGCCGCCATTGCCACCCGCCCGAGCACGCCCGGCCCCTGCTCCAGCACGCGCGGCGGGCGATCCTCATCCAGCGCACGCAGGCGCACCGACATCGAGCGCGCATCCGGCATGGTCGACCAGGCGACCACCGCACGCTGCGCCTGCAGGGCCAGCGCTGGGCCGTTGACCGGGCAGGCCTCGATCCGCCAGTTGTCCGCATGCACCAGACCCAGGCCGCGCCAGCCGCGCGCAGTTCTGCGGCCGAAGGCGATGTCGCGCACCTCGTGCTCGCTGCGGTCGCGCCATACCGCGAGGTGGCTGCCATCAGCCTCGCGCAGCAGGGCGGTGGGGCAGCAGGAGCAGACCCGCGCGTCGATCTCCGCGGGCTCCTCGATGCGGCCATCGCGACCCAGCACCGCGGCGCGCAGGCTCATCGGCCCCTCGTGCCCGCCGTGATCATGGCCGTGGTCGCCGCCGCCGGCGGTGTAGCGGCCGTCCAGCCAGATCGCCAGCATGCGGTCCTCGCCGTCGGCGGCCAGCGAGACGAAGCCGTGTTCGCTCAGCGTGCCGTCGTCGTGCGGGGTCAGCGGCGCCGACCAGCTGCGACCCTCGTCCTGCGAGCGCACCACGCGGATGCCGTAGTGGTAGGTGCCCGGGCCCTCCTTCTGCAGCCAGAAGCCCAGCCAGTCTCCGTTGTCGGCCACCGCCGTGCGCGGATGGTCGGCCCAGTTGACGAACCAGTCGCAGCCCTGGGCCACCTCGCTGGGCTCGCCGCCGATGCCCTGCCTGGACAACACGGCGAGCCGCAGCCGCGCACAGCCCTCGGGCAGGCGCTCCTGCCAGCTCAGCAGGAAGCGCGAAGAGCGCGGATCGGCGGTCAGCGCCGGCGTCAGTGCAGCGTGCTCGGTCGGCCACTGCAGGGCCTGCAGACGCAGCGGCAGCCCTGCCGCCGCATGCGCATCGAAGGCAAACGCGGCCAGCCCGACTGCCGCGAAGGCTAGAAGCGACGCTGCCAGTTGAGTTCGTACCACCGGGGCTCTCCGAGCATGAACTGGGTGCTGCCATAGGGCCGCGTGGCATAGGTGCGGTCGGCCAGGTTGCGCAGGCGCAGGCTGAACTGGCCGAAGCCGCTCTGGTAGCGCAGCAGCGCGTCCACGGTGCCATAGCCAGGCACGTAGAGGGTGTTCGCGACGTTGGCCGCGCTGCGACCGACCCCACGCGCGCCCAGCGCGAGCTCAAGCTCATCGCGCACCTGCCAGTGCGCCCACAGGCTGCCGACACGCTCGGGCGCGGCCACCGGATCGTTGCCGCGCAGCGAGACCAGCTGGCCACCCATCAGCTGGTCGAAGCGCCGGAAGCGCGCATCCAGCGCCGCCGCGCTGCCCTGCAGGCGCAGACGCTCGGCCAGCTGCAGCTCGAAGCTGGCCTCGATGCCGCGCGAGCCCTGCTCGCCCACCTGCAGCAGCCGGTTGGGATCTTCCGGATCGCGGCTGAGCAGGTTGGTGCGGCGCAGATCGTAGACCGCCAGGGTCCAGTTGGCGCCCGGACCGCCGTGCTTCAGGCCCAGCTCCAGCTGCTTGCTGTCGGTGAGATCGAAAGCGGCATTGGCCAGGCCCAGGGTGGTGATCTGCGCGGGGGCCTCGCTGGAGGTGGCGTAGGACGCGTACCAGCGCGTGCCCGCGCTGGCCTCGAACACCGCGCCCAGCCGGTAGGTGGGAGCACTGTAGCGCCGCTCGAAACGGGCACCGCTTAAGAAGTTGAACGATTGCACGTCGGTGCCATCGTGGCGCAGGCCGCTGACCAGCAGCCAGCGCGGCGACAGGGTGAGCGCGCTCTCCATGAACAGGGATCGCTGGCGGATATCGGTGGCGGTGCGCGGCCCGAACACGTCCAGGCTGGTGTAGACGCCGCGCGCCTCCGGCCGCAGCGGCACGCGGTCGCCATAGCGGAAGGGGCTGTCGCTGCCGCGATCGTGGTCATTACGGTCGGCCTGCACGCCCACCACCCACTGGTGCGGCAAGCCGAACAGGCTATGCGTCCAGCTGGCCTCGGCCACCGCGCCGCGCAGCTTCTGGTCATGGGTGATGTGCAGGTAGTCGCCGCGGCGGATCAGCCCGGTCGCGGGCTCGAAGGCGTACACCTCGGTGTTGCGGTACAGGCGATCCTCGCGGTTGCCGAACACAACCAGCGAGGCACGGAAGCTGTCGCTGGGCTCGAACTCGGCGCGCGCCCGAAGCCAGTCGACGTCCATCAGGATGGCGTCGTCGACCACGTTGTAGTTGATGTCGCGCAGCGCGGGCTGGATCCGGCCATCGACCAGGGGCGAGCCGAAGTAGCCTTCCGCATCGTCGCGGAAGTGCTCCACGGAAAGGCTGAGGCGCAAGCTGTCCGCGGGCCTGCCGGCCAGCTCGGCGTTGACGTGGCGGAACTCGAAGCTGGTATCGCGGGCATAGCCGAAGCTGCCGCGCTCCGAAGAGTGCTGGTGGCTGGCATCCAGCCGCCACGCGAGGGCCTCGCCGCCAATGCCTCCGCCGCTGCCCACCGCCACCGTGGAGGTGCCGAAGCGCCCAAGGCCGAGGAACACATCGCTGCTGCTGCGGCCGTCGGCACGGCGCGGCACCAGGTTGATGGCGCCGGCCACCGACCCCTGCCCCGCGGTGAGCGCGGCCGGGCCACGCAGCACCTCGACCTGGGCGTAGTTGAGCGTCAGCCGCGGGCTGACCTGCCAGCCCGGATAGCGGATGCCGTCGAACAGGGTCGGCGAATTGAACACGCCGGAGAAACCGCGCCCGCTGATGTTGATCACGCCGAAGCTGTAGGCCGGCACCACGCCCGGCGCCATGTCCAGCGCGTCGACGAAACGGGTGTCACCGCGTTCGCGCAGCGCCTGCTGGTCGATGACGTCGGCCGAGAACGGCTGCTGGGCCACGGGCAGATCGAGCCGCGAGGACGAGCGCGCCGGGCGCTCGCGCGGCTGCTCCGGCACCTCGCGAACCTCGACACGGTCCAGCTCGACCGCGGAAGCCCCGGCATCGGCAATGGCCGGGGCCACAAGGGAAGCGAGGGCAAGCGCCAAGGCGTGCGGTCGCAGGATTCGATCGTGCATGTCGGAAGCGGCCTGAGGCAGGGGGGCGCGAGAGTCTGCTCAGTGGCCATGGCTCCGACAATGCGACCGAATGTCGCAGGGCGCGCGCAGACTCGCGCCCAAGTCCCCGACGCCGACCTTGCCCGGCGCTGGCAGGCGCGCCGCACGAGCACACCCCGCGATCAAGGCACCGCCACGGGCCGCTTGGCCAGCTTGCGCTGCAGGGTGCGGCGGTGCATGCCCAGCAGCCGCGCAGCCGCTGAGAGATTGCCGCCGGTCTCGTGCAGGGCCTGCTGGATGTGTTCCCACTCGATGCGCGACAGCGGCGTCATCTGCTCAGGCAGCGGTGCCGTGTCCTCGGCGTCGCCGCGCAGGGCCCGCAGGATCATGTCGGCACTGGCCGGCTTGGGCAGGTAGTCGATGGCGCCGCGCTTGATCGCCTCCACCGCGGTCGCCACGCTGGCGTAGCCGGTGAGCAGCAGGATGCGCAGATCCGGCGCCAGCGCCTGCAGCTCGGGCACCAGTGGCAGGCTGCTGTGCTCGCCCAGCTTGAGGTCGAGGATGGCGTAATCGAAGTGCTCCTGCGCCAGCGCCTGGCGGGCCGCCGCCGGATCCTCCACCCAGGTGCAGTCCACGCCGCGCCGCTCCAGCGCGCGCACCAGGCTGCGGCCGAACACGGCGTCATCCTCGACCAGCAGCGCGGTTTCGCGGTTCATGCGGAAGGCCTCATTCATGCGGGGCGGTCGGACTGCAGGGCACGCAGCGGAAGTCGAACCTCGGCCTCGCTGCCGCCCTGCGGATGGGCGCGCAGATTTAGTGCATCTCTACCGGCATAGCTTGCAGTTCGATCAAGAGTATGGCTCACTTGCATTGCAATCATATCCACTTACGGGAACCTTGAATATGTTCCGCTCTCCGCTCTCCGCTCTCCGCTCTCCGCTCTCCGCTCTCCGCTCTCCGCTCTCCGCTCTCCGCTCTCCGCTCTCCGCTCTCCGCTCTCCGCTCTCCGGCACTGGGGAGTTTTTTAGCGTCCTTCTTTGCGATGGCGATCCCCTCAATCGCAACCGCAGTTGGGTCGCACCAGCCCGATATAGCACCTCCAGCGGACCGCACAGTCCGAGCGCTAATGGGCAGATTTGGAGTTGACGAGCTAGAGGTTAAGCTACAGCTTCAAGCTCAGGATCGCGCCGTCCGATTGCTCCGCTCCATCCGCCCCAAAATTGGCGACGCCTACGCCGGAGCATGGTACGACGAGAAGCGCCGCGGCTTGACGGTGGCGGTTACCGACTCAGCGAGTGCACATACCGTTATCACCTCTGGCGCCACAGCTGTCTTGGCGAGGCGAAGCGAGAGAGAACTTCGCGCGTTGCGCGACGATCTCCGGGTCGAGCTTGTCGCATCCAATCTTGGGGATGCGGTGCAGCTGATGCGCATTGATGCCGAATCCAATCAAGTTGTTGTCCATGTTCGGCCAAGTGAAGCTTCGCTGGTGAACCACCACTTGACTCGCGCCAGGTTCGATGCGAGTGCGTTCGCAGTGTTGGAGTCTGACCAAGAAATCATTCCCCTCACCACTGTTTTCACAGCCGGCGGGTATGGAACCCCGCCCTTCGCTGAGGCTTGCTCCTTTGGTTTCGCCGTACAGAACCACAGCGGTCTTCGTGGCTTTCTTACCGCGGCGCATTGCGGCCTCGCGAATCAGCCTGTCACAATCTCTGCTGGAACTCAGACCCTGGCGGCTGGGTATTTCCACGCTTCGACACGCCCTACTACAGGGACACCGAACCCAGAGAACCCTGGCTTTCCAATCGTGGACGAGAATCCGGATCAGGCATGGGTCGCTCTCTATCCAGGCTTTAGCCCCTCGAACCGAATAAATCCCGAGTGGGACTACAGGGCTGCCTGGGGATTGGAAGAAGCTGTCGTAGGCACATGGGTTTGCAGATATGGTGCCAGAACGAGAGGGCCGCACTGCGGCACGGTCACCTCAACCTCCGTCTCGTACTCAATCGGGATTATTGGCAATGATGCATACCCAATGTTTATTCCCGACGCCATCGAGGTTCGGGCATGCGGCGCACCCGGAGACTCTGGGGGCCCGCTGGCTCGACCTTCGATGGTCAAGATTTGCCTAATGCCCGATTGCCCCCCTCTCTCGCGCGCCCTCGGCCTTCTCAGCGGTGGAACTCCTCCCCCCTGGAACGTAAGCCCAAGCAATTGCCCCGTCAACTCGAACACTTTCACGTACTACAGCAAAGTGCAACGAGCCTTGGAGAATTTCGGGTTGTGGCTTCATTGAGTGGGCCTGATCGGGACGATCCACCGGATCAACAGGAGATACAACGTGCAACTTTCGTATGCATCCGTTTTCTTCCTTATGTGGCTTCCTCTGCCTGCGGTAGCCACAAACACTCTTCTGGAGCTTGGCTGCTACAGCACGATCTCGTTCACACCTTTCCCTGCGGACTTTGACACGCAGGTTCAACCAGTGTTCGACCGACACTGCACCAGTTGCCACCAGCCTGGCGGCGCGGGCTTCGACCGTACGGGGTTGGATCTGCGTGCAGGGTATTCGTATCGATCTCTGGTCGGTGTGGAAAGCACCATGCGACCTGGCACCAAGCGGGTGGCCCGCATTGACTGGACCTCTCCCGAACCACAGTCCCTGACTGATAGCTATCTTTGGGAAAAGATCGGCTGCAGCAATCCGCGCGGCGGGCAATCCATGCCACCGCCGCCGATGGCGCGTCTGAGCCAGAACGAGCAGCTCATGATCCAAACCTGGATCGATCGCGGGGCCGCACCGGGCTTGGCGGGAGACGGGAGGGAGCTGCCAGTTCAATTCGGCATGACCGGGACCTGGTTCGATCCAACCCTCCCCGGTCAAGGCCTGATGATTGAAGTCGTACCCTCAACCGGCCTCTTTATTCTGGGGTGGCTGACACATGCACGATTGTCCGGATTGCCGGCTCCCGGAGTACCTGGGACCTGGCTCCTTGGCCTCGGTCAGATCGAAGAAGAGAGTGCGCGCGTCAAGTTGGAGATCACCGCACATCCCGGCTCGTTCGATCACCTTCCGTCGTTTCAGCGCATACCGGTCGGCAGCGCCACCATCTTGTTTCACTCATGCACCGAGGCCACGCTGCACTATCGACTGGATCTCGAGGAAACCAGCCCGCTGCCGCGGATTCGAAACATGTCCCTGGTGCGGCTGACGCCCAATCTGCTCTGCGAGGACGCGCCAGCGAAAGCACCTTGAATGCAATGTGGGGCTTGCGCCAACTCCCGCGAGCAATGGCCTGGTCACCGAGGTCCTCTACCAGGCTGTCGAAAAACCCAATCAGGTCTGCTACATAATTGAGTCAGCCTATCGCACGCTCCGACCCCGATGCGCAGTCCAGACGTTCAGCAACTTGGCATGTTCTCCTAC
>JARWLF010000015.1:0-75105 GCA_029853055.1 Scenedesmus sp. KT-U | reverse complement strand
ACGATCACGACGTCATAATCCATCGACTCGCGGATGATGTGGTTCTCTGTCATAGTCATGCTCCCCTCGCCTGCCCGCCGCTCAGCATTCCGGCAGGTTGACGGCGATGCCGCCCTGCGAGGTTTCCTTGTATTTCTCGCTCATGTCGCGGCCGGTGTCGCGCATCACGCGGATGCAGTTGTCCAGCGGCAGGAAGTGCGTCCCGTCCCCCCGCAGCGCGAGGCTGGCCGCCGAGACCGCCTTGATCGCGCCCAGGGCGTTGCGTTCGATGCAGGGGACCTGCACGAGGCCGGCGGCCGGATCGCAGGTCATGCCCAGGTGATGCTCCAGCGCGATCTCGGCCGCGTTCTCGACCTGCGCGTTCGTGCCGCCCAGCACCGCGCAGAGCCCCGCCGCCGCCATCGCGCTGGCCGAGCCGACCTCGCCCTGGCAGCCCACCTCGGCGCCCGAGATCGAGGCGTTGTGCTTGATCAGCCCGCCGATCGCCGCCGCGACCAGCAGATAGTCGCGGATGCCGCCGGGATGCGCGCCGACGCAATGGTCGAGGTAATAGCGCCCGACCGCCGGCACGACCCCCGCCGCCCCGTTGGTGGGCGAGGTGACGACGCGGCCGCCGGCGGCGTTCTCCTCGTTCACGGCCATGGCGTAGACGCTGAGCCAGTCGTTCGCCTGATGCGGCTGGTTCAGGTTGCGCCCGCGCTCGGATTCCAGCTGCTGGTGGATGGCGCGGGCGCGGCGGCGCACCTTCAGCCCGCCGGGCAGGATCCCGTCCTGCGCGAGGCCGCGCGCGATGCAGCCGTCCATCGCGGCCCAGATCTCGTCCAGCCGCCCGTCCAGCCGGTCGCCCAGCACCGCCTCCTCGTTGGCGCGCTTCATCTCGGCGATGCTGCGCCCTGAGGCGAGGCCCATGTGCAGCATCTGCGCCGCGGTCTCGAAGGGGAAGGGCACGCCGGCGGCCGGGCGGGCGGGGGCGCCCGCGCCGCGGCTGGCCTCGAGTTCAGGCCCGGTCAGCACGAAGCCGCCGCCGACGGAATAGTAGGTCTGCTGGTGATAGGGCGCGCCCGCCGGGTCCAGCGCCCGCAGCACCATGCCGTTCGGGTGGCCCGGCAGCGCGGGGCCATAGTCGAAGACCAGGTCCTCGTCCGGGCGGAAGACCAGATCGCCCATCCCGCCGGGACGGACGATCCCGGTGCGGCGCACCTCGGCCTCGATCCGTTCGGCGTCGTCCGGGTCCATCCGGTCGGGCGTCAGCCCGCAGAGGCCCAGGATCACCGCCCGGTCGGTCGCGTGGCCCTTGCCGGTGAAGGCGAGGCTGCCGTGCAGCCGCGCCTGCAGCCGGTGCGGGCGGGTCGCGCCGGGGATCTTCTCGATCCCGCCGCGCAGGTCATCCAGAAAGCGGGCTGCGGCGACCATCGGCCCCATCGTGTGCGACGACGAGGGGCCGATGCCGATCTTGAAGATGTCGAAGACCGAAAGGAACATCTACGCGCCGTAGATCGGGAAGCGGTCGCAGATCGCCTTGACCTCGGCGCGGACCTCGGCCTCGAGCGCGGCGTCCCCGTCCGGGTTCGCGCCGAGCGCGGTCAGCACGCGCAGGATCATCTCGCCGATCCTGCGGAACTCGGCCTCGCCGAAGCCGCGGGTCGTGCCCGCCGAGGAGCCCAGGCGGATGCCCGAGGTGACGAAGGGCTTTTCGGGATCGAAGGGGATCGCGTTCTTGTTGCAGGTCAGGCCCGCACGTTCCAGCGCGATCTCGGCGGCCTTGCCGGTCACGCCGAGCGGGCGCAGGTCGCACAGGACCATGTGGCAGTCGGTCCCGCCCGAGACGATGCCGACCCCGCCGGCCGTCAGCGTGTCCGCCAGCGCGCGGGCGTTGGCGATGACGTTCCTGGCATAGTCCTTGAAGGACGGCTGCAGCGCCTCGCCGAAGGCGACGGCCTTGGCGGCGATGACATGCATCAGCGGGCCGCCTTGGTTGCCGGGGAAGACGGCCGAGTTCAGCTTCTTGGCCAGATCGTCGTCGTTCGTCAGGATCACGCCGCCGCGCGGGCCGCGCAGGGTCTTGTGCGTGGTCGAGGTGGTGACATGGGCGTGCGGCACCGGGTTCGGGTATTCGCCCGCCGCGATCAGGCCCGCGTAATGGGCCATGTCCACCATCAGATACGCCCCCACCTCGTCCGCGATGGCGCGGAAGGCGGCGAAATCCATGTGGCGCGGATAGGCCGAGGCGCCGGCGACGATCAGCTTGGGCCGCTCGGCCAGCGCCTTGGCGCGGACCTTTTCCATGTCGATGAGATGCGTGTCCTCCTCGACCTCGTAGCTGACGACCTCGAACCACTTGCCCGACATGGTCACGGGCGAGCCGTGCGTCAGGTGGCCGCCATGGGCCAGCGACAGGCCCATGATCTTGTCGCCCGGCTGCAGCAGCGCCAGGAACACGGCCTGGTTCGCCTGCGCGCCCGAATGGGGCTGCACGTTGGCATGGGCCGCGCCGAAGAGCTGCTTGAGGCGGTCGCGGGCGATGTCCTCGACCTCGTCCACGAACTCGCAGCCGCCGTAGTAGCGCTTGCCGGGATAGCCCTCGGCATACTTGTTCGTCAGGACCGAGCCCTGCGCGGCCAGCACGTCGGCCGAGACGATGTTCTCGGAGGCGATCAGCTCGATCTGGTCCTGCTGGCGCCCCAGTTCGCGGGTGATGGCGTCGGCGACGGCGCTGTCCGAGATCGTCGGGGTCTTGAAGTCGAGCATGGGGA
Source organism: Scenedesmus sp. KT-U (assembly GCA_029853055.1). Lineage (NCBI taxonomy): Eukaryota > Viridiplantae > Chlorophyta > Chlorophyceae > Sphaeropleales > Scenedesmaceae > Scenedesmus > Scenedesmus sp. KT-U. The sequence continues at coordinate 72,352 of JARWLF010000015.1, read as the reverse complement.
AACCTTTCGGCAAAGCGGGATCGTCCGCGGCCGGGCGGCCGCAGCGGGAACGTTCAGGTCGGGCGGTTCAGAGGCCGGTCTTCAGCTCGGCCTCGACCTTGGCGAGAATGGCGCGGACATGGGGCAGGAAGCTGCGCCAGACATCCATGCGGAAGTCGTCCAGCCCGTCGCGCCGCAGGATCACCGTCGCGGTGTCGAAGAGCGTGCGTGCGCCCCGGCCCACGGCCAGCGCATCCACGTCGCGCGGGCAGCCGGCGGTCAGCGCGGTCAGCGCCTGCCGCCCCGAGACGCGCAGCGTGATCTCGCGGTCGCTGATCTCGACCAGGCTGTGGGGGATGGCGCCATAGGCCGCCGCCCCCGCCTGCACCAGCGGGTCGCGCTGCGCCGCGCTGGTCAGGATCGTCCATTCGTCGGGGCCGAGGCACAGGATCTCGGTCTCGCCGGTGACGGCGCGCCGGCCGACCGTCTCGGGCAGCTCGAGGCCCAGAGCCTCGGCCAGCGCGGCGCGGTTCTCGGGTCGCACCCGCAGCGAGAAGCGGGGCGCGAAGGGCAGCTCCTCCAGCAGGAAGGGCGCGGCGGCGAAGTCGTGGCGTTGGGTGGTCATGGCGCGCTCCTCAGGCTTTCAGCCGTTCCCCTTCGGGGTCGTAGAAGTTGGTCGAGGTGATCGTGGCCTTCACGGTGCCGTTCGGCATCGGGATGTGCACCGTCTCGCCCATCCGCCCGTGCCCGCCGGTGATCACCGCCATCGCGATGGGCCGGCCGAGCGCGACCGAATCGTAGGACGAGGTGACGTGCCCCGCCATCGTCATCGGGAGTTTCTGGTTCGGGTCGAGCACGATCTGCGCCCCCTCTTCCAGCTTGGTACCGTCCTCGGTCAGAAGGCCGACCAGCTGCTTGCGGTTCTTTGCCACGATGTCGGGGCGCATCAGCGAGCGCTTGCCGACGAAGTCCTTCTTCGCCTTGCCGACCGCCCATTCGAGGCCCGCATCCTGCGGCGTCACCGTGCCGTCGGTGTCTTGGCCCACGATGATGTAGCCCTTCTCGGCGCGCAGGACGTGCATCGTCTCGGTGCCGTAGGGGCAGATGCCGTAGGGCTGCCCGGCCTCGAAGATCGCCGTCCACAGCGCAAGGCCGTGGCGGGCGGGGACGTTGATCTCGAAGCCCAGCTCGCCGGTGAAGCTGATGCGGAAGAGGCGCGCGGGGAAGCCCGCGACGGTGCATTCCGCGACCGACATATGCGGGAAGGCCTCGTCCGAGAGGTCCAGCCCCTCGACCAGCGGCGTGATCACCTTGCGGGCGTTCGGGCCGTTGACGGCGACGGTCGCCCATTGCTCGGTGGTCGAGGTCAGCCAGACGTTCAGGTCCGGCCATTCGGTCTGGAGGTAATCCTCCATCATGTTCAGCACGCGCGCGGCGCCGCCGGTGGTGGTGGTGACGTGGAAGAGGTCCTGGCTCAGGCGGCCGATGACGCCGTCGTCGCGGATGAACCCGTCCTCGCCCAGCAGAAGGCCATAGCGGCAGCGGCCCGGCGCCAGCTTGGTCCAGGGGTTGGTGTACATGCGGTTCATGAACTCGACCGCATCCGGGCCCGCGACCTCGATCTTGCCGAGGGTCGAGGCGTCGAACATGCCGACTGACGCCCGCGTCTCCCGGCACTCACGGGCCACGGCGGCGTGCATGTCCTCGCCCGCCTTCGGGAAGTACCAGGCGCGGCGCCACAGCGAGACCGGCTCGAACACCGCGCCGTTCGCCTCGGCCCAGGGGTCGATGGGCGTCTTGCGCGTCAGCTCGAAGGTCGCGCCCTTGTGGTAGCCGACGAAGGCGCCGAAGCTGGTCGGCGTGTAGGGCGGGCGGAAGGTGGTCAGCCCGACCTGCGGCGGCTCTTTCCCAAGCGCGTCGGCGGCGATCATCAACCCGTTGATGTTCGACATCTTGCCCTGGTCGGTCGCCATGCCGTTGGTCGTGTAGCGCTTGACGTGCTCGATCGAGCGCATCCCTTCGCGCACGGCCAGGCGGATGTCCTTGGCGGTCACGTCGTTCTGGTAATCGACGAAGGCCTTGGCCTTGCCGGCGCTGCGGTCGGTCGGCAGCTCCTTCTGGCTGACGCCGGTACCGGGGCGGTCGCCCTCGACGCGGGCGGCCAGCGGCAGGCCGGTGCGGCCGAGCGCCTCGGCGGCGGCGAGCCCGGCCTTGACGCCGTCCTCGAGCACCGGGCCGTAACCCCAGAGCCCGCGGCCGGCGCCGGCGATCTGGCAGGCCTCGGTCTTGTGGTTCGGCAGGAAGGTGCGGCTGTCCGCGTCCCAGGTCAGCGAGCCCTTGGTGTGCGAGAAGAGATGCAGCGAGGGCGTCCAGCCGCCCGAGATCAGCAGGACGTCGCAGGCGATCTTGCGGCCCGAACCGACCTGGCCGCCCCGGACCGGGTTCACGCGGACGGCCTTGACGCGCAGGCGGCCATAGGTGGCGGTGGCGGTGTGGCCGGTCAGCACCTCGATCCCGCGCTTGCGGGCGGCGTCGACCAGATCGCCGCGGACCTGGTCGCGCGTGTCGGCGATGGCGCTGACGCGCCCGCCCGCATCGACCAGATCGAAGGCGGCATACCAAGCGCTGTCATGCGAGGTGACAACCACGGCATTGTCGCCGACCTTCACGCCGTAGCGGTTCAGGTAGGTCTGCGCCGCGCCGGCCAGCATGACGCCGGGGCGGTCGTTGCCGTCGAAGACCAGCGGCTTTTCCAGCGCGCCCTGCGCCAGCACGACCTGGGCGGCGCGCACATGCCACATCCGCTCGCGCGGGGCGTCTTGCGGCGGCTGGTCCAGGTGATCCGTCACCCGCTCGACGAGGCCCACGAAGTTCTGGTGATAGTAGCCGATGGCCGTGGTGCGGGTCATCAGCGTGACGCCGGCGGCGCGCAGCTGCGCCAGCTGCTCGGCCAGCCAGGCCCAGGCCCCGCGCCCGTCGATGCGGACCGAGGGGTCCGACAGCAGCGAGCCGCCCATCTCGGGGTTCTCGTCGACCAGCACGACGCGGGCGCCGGATTTCGCGGCGACCAGCGCGGCCGAGATGCCGGCCGCGCCCCCGCCGATCACCAGCACGTCGGTGTGCAGGTTGCGGTGGGCGTAGCTGTCGGGGTCAACCTCGGTCGGGGACTTGCCCAGGCCGGCGGCGGCGCGGATGAAGGGCTCGTAGACCTTGTCCCAGAAGCTGCGCGGCCACATGAAGGTCTTGTAGTAGAAGCCGGCCGAGAACAGCATGTAGGCGCGGTCGTTCACCGCCCCGATGTCGAACTTCAGCGAGGGCCACTTGTTCTGGCTTTCCGTCACCAGCCCCTCGCGCAGCTCCTGCACGGTGGCGCGGGTGTTCGGCTCGAACCGGCCGGGGCCGCGCGACGTGCCGATCAGCGCGTTCGGCTCTTCCGAGCCGGCGGTGACGGCGCCGCGCGGGCGGTGGTACTTGAAGGACCGGCCCATCAGGTGGACGCCGTTCGCCAGCAGCGCCGAGGCGACGGTGTCGCCGCGCAGGCCCTTGTAGGTGCGGCCGTCGAAGGTGAAGCTGACGGGCTTGGCGGGATCGACCCGGCCCATGCCGGGGATGCGGTAACGGCTCATTCCGCGGCCTCCAGTTTGGCGGGGGCCGGGCGTTCCTCGCCGGCCTTGTAGGTCATCAGGAACCGGTCGCTGACCGTGTCGCGCAGGGCGTTGAAGAAGCGCCCGCAGCCGTGGATGTGGCGCCAGCGCTCGTAATGCGGGCCGCGCGCGTTGGTGCGGATGAAGAGGAAATCGCGCCATTCCTCGTCCGAGAGGGCCATGGGATCGGCCGGCCGCGAGATATGCGCCTCGCCGGCATAGGCGAACTCGGCCTCGGGCAGGGTCTCGTCGCAATAGGGGCAGTGGATCAGAAGCATGGTGAACCTCTCAGTGCGCGACGGCGGCGGCGGCGGCTTCGTCGATCAGCCGGCCGGTGGTGAAGCGTTCAAGCGTGAAGGGCGCGTTGATCGGGTGCGGCTCGTCCTTGGCGACGGTCCAGGCCAGCGTATGCGCCGCGCCGGGGGTGGCCTTGAAGCCGCCGGTGCCCCAGCCGCAGTTGACGTAGAGCCCCTTGACCGGCGTCTTGCCCAGGATCGCCGAGCGGTCGGGCGTCACGTCCACGATCCCGCCCCATTTGCGCAGCATCCGCATGCGGTTGAAGATCGGGAAGACCTCGCAGATGGCGGCGACCGTGTGCTCGATCAGCGGCAGGCCGCCGCGCTGGCTGTAGCTGGTGTACTGATCGGTGCCCGAGCCGATGACCAGCTCGCCCTTGTCGGACTGGCTGATATAGGCGTGGACGGTGTTCGACATCACGACGCAGGGGAAGATGGGCTTGACCGGCTCGCTGACCAGCGCCTGCAGCGGGAAGCTTTCCAGCGGCATCCGCACGCCCGCGCTGTCCATGACGACGCTGGTGTTGCCGGCGGCGGAAACCGCGACCTTCTTGGCCTTGATGAACCCTTTCGCGGTATCGACGCCCTGCACCGAACCGTCGGGCCCGCGCCGGATCGCGATGACCGGGCAGTTCTGGATGATGTCGACGCCCCGTGCCGCCGCCGCCCGCGCATAGCCCCAGGCCACCGCGTCGTGCCGCGCCGTGCCCGCGCGCATCTGGAGGGCGGCGCCCATCACCGGATAGCGGGCGTCGGGGCTGATGTTCAGCGGCGGGCAGAAGGCCTTGGCCTCCTCCTTCGTCAGCCAGCGGTTGTCGACGCCGTTCAGGCGGTTGGCGTGGATGTGGCGCTGGAAGGACTGCACGTCATGGACGTTATGCGCCAGCATCATCACGCCACGCTTGGAATACATGACGTTGTAGTTCAGCTCCTGGCTGAGGTTCTCCCACAGGTCCAGCGCGTGATCGTAGAGCCGCGCGCTCTCGTCGTAGAGATAGTTCGAGCGGATGATGGTCGTGTTCCGGCCCGTGTTGCCGCCGCCCAGCCAGCCCTTGTCGATCACCGCGACATTGGTGATGCCGTGCTCTTTCGCGAGGTAATACGCCGCGCCCAGTCCGTGCCCGCCCGCGCCGACGATGACCACGTCGTATTCGGCCTTGGGCTGGCTGTCAGGCCACTGCTCGCGCCAGTTCTTGTGGCCCGTCAGCGCATTCTTCAGCAGGGACATGGCAGAGAAACGTTGCATGGCGGGGGCCCTCTTCATCGCATCTGATTGTCACATTATGGTTTCATCGGTGCGGCTGGTTGTAGATTTGCGCCAGCCGTCGTGTAGGATCGCGTCATGAGCCCGATACCCGCCACAACCCGTCTGCGAGTCGCCTTTCTGCTGGCCGATCAGTTCACGCTGTCGGCCTTTGCGAACTTCGTGGACGTGCTGCGGCTGGCCGCCGACGACGCGGACAAGTCGCGCCCGATTCTCTGCGACTGGACGGTTCTGGCCGAACGGATGGACCCGATCCGGTCCAGCTGCGGGGTGCGGGTGCAGCCCGACACGCCGCTGCGGCGCGCGGGGGTCTTCGACTATCTGGTGGTGGTCGGCGGCCTCATCAGCGACCGCGCGGCCTTTGGCCCGCAGGCGCTGGACTTCATGCGCGAGACGGCAGCGCGGGGGGTGCCGCTGGTCGGGCTCTGCACCGGGGTCTTCACGCTTCAGGCGGCGGGCCTGCTGCAAGGCTATCGCTGCTGCGTCAGCTGGTTCCACCACCAGGATTTCATCGACCGGTTCGAGCACGAGACGCCCGTATCGGACCAGATCTTCGTGGTGGACCGCGACCGGCTGACCTGTTCGGGCGGGCACGGGGCGGCGCATCTGGCGGCCTTCCTGGTGCAGCGCCATGTCGGGCAATCGGCGGCGACCAAAAGCCTGAACATCATGATGATCGAGGATGCGCTGAGCGGTCAGCGCGCCCAGCCCGGCCAGATGCTGGCCCGGCAGGCGCGGGACGAACTGGTCAAGCGCGCGGTGCTGAAGATGCAGCAGAACATCGAACAACCGCTGAGCGTGGACGAGATCGCCGCCGCGCTCGGCACGGCGCGGCGCACGCTCGAACGGCGGTTCCAGGCGGATCTGGGCCAGTCACCCCGGCGGATCTATCTGGAGATCCGGCTGGACCGCGCCACGACGCGGCTGCGCCAGACCGAGCAATCGGTGACAGATATCGCGCTGGCCTGCGGCTTTTGCGACGCGCCGCATCTGGCGCGATCGCTCAAGGCCGAGCGCGGCCTGACGCCCGGCGAAATCCGCAGCGCGCGGTCCGAGGCTACGCCTCCAGCGTGACAAGCCCGCGCGGATGCGAGCAGCAGGCGAGGATGTAGCCCTCTTCGACCTCGTCGTCGCTGATGCCGCCGTTATGGACCATGTGCACCTCGCCGGACAGCTTTCGGATGCGGCAGCTGCCGCAGACGCCCATGCTGCAACCATAGGGAATGGCGACCCCGGCCGCGCGGGCGGCCTGCAGCACCGTGTCCGTCGGGGTGCAGGTATGGGTGATGCCCGAATCCTGGAACACCAGCTGCGCGCCTTCGGCCGGCGCGGCCTCGGCGTCGCCGGTCTCGACCGGCGGCAAATCGGCCGCTTCGGGCGCGCCGAAGCTTTCCTGATGGTAATGCGCCATGTCGAAGCCAAGGCCCGCCAGCGCCTCGCTGACCGATTGCATGAAGCCCGCCGGGCCGCAGCAGAAGACCTCGCGTTCAAGATAGTCGGGTGCCATCAGCCCCAGCATCAGCTGGTTGAACCGGCCCTTGTAGCCGGTCCAAGGCTGGTAGATGTCGGCCTGCTGCACGACCCATTTCAGGTCCAGCCCCTCGATCCGGGTGGCCATGTGCTCGAGACGCCGCTTGAAGATGATCTCGGACGGGCGCTGCGCGCAATTGACGAAGACGATGTCGCAATGACGGCCCAGATCATAGATCTCGGTCGTCATCGACATCATCGGCGTGATCCCCGATCCGGCCGAGATGAACAGGTATTTCCGCGCCGGAAAATGGGTCGAGGTGAAGCGACCGGCCGGGCCGCGCGCCTTCAGCTGCATGCCGGGGCGCAGATTGTCGATGATCCAGCGCGTCCCGATCGAGCCGGGCTGCGCCTTGATCGTGATCGTCAGCGATTTCGGCCGCGTGGGCGAGGACGAGATCGTGTAGGTGCGGTGGATCGTGCCGCCCGGCAGGGGCAGTTCCAGCGTCAGGAACTGGCCGGCCAGAAACTCGAAGGGCCGGCCGGACGGCGCCTGAAAGCACACCGTCACGACGTTGGGGGATTCGGGCAGGATCGAGACGCATTCCAGCGGTTCGTCATCGGTCCATTTCGCTGTCTGCCGGGCGTCGAGCATCGGCTTACTCCGCCGCCATCGCCAGACCCGGCTGCCGGGCGCGCAGGCGATCCAGATACCAGTTCACGAACTGGATCACGCCGTCTTCGTGAATGGCTGAATAGGGGCCGGGCTGGTATGCTGGCGAGCAGATGCCCTGCTGGTTGTGCTCGACGACACGGCGATCCTCGTCATTGGTGTGTTCCCAAACCGTTGTCAGGTTCTTCAGGTCGTAATCCACGCCCTCGACCGCGTCCTTGTGGACCAGCCAGGTGGTCTGGACCTCGGTCTCCATCGGGCTGATCGGAGTCACGCGGAAGGTGATCGAGTGGTCCGTCAGAAAATGGTTCCACGTCGTCGGGTAATGGAACATCAGCAGCGTTCCGGCATCGAGGAACGGCACCCGGCCAAGCCGCTTCTGCACGGCGATCTTGCCGTTGATCGTGTAGCTTTCCGCCCCGTCCAGCAGCGGCATCCGCGCCACGCGGAACTGTCCGTCCGGCGCCATGCGGAACCGCGAGGGCGCGCCCGCGCCTTCCAGGCGGTTGAAATGGTTCTCGACCTTTTCCGGGAAGGTGCCGTCCGGGCTGACGCCGGTGATCGAGGGATCCTCGGGATAGGTGCGGCACAGATCGGGATGGTTGCCCGCGCAGTGATAGCATTCGCGGTTGTTCTCCCAGACCAGCTTCCAGTTGCCGTTCTCGATGATCGTGGACTGGAAGGCGACCTTGGCGTCGGACAGATCATGCACGCCCAGATAGGGCGTCACGGTGCTGGCGAAGGCATCGAAATCGGGCGCCTCGTCGGCAAGGCAGATATAGACGAGGCCCGCGACCTCACGGCAATGCACGGTCTTGAGGTTGTGCTGCGTCGGATCGAAATCCTCGCCCATGTCGCGCGCCCAGAGCAGCTTTCCGTCGAGGCCGTAGGTCCATTGGTGATAGGGGCAGGTCAGCTTGGCCACCTTGCCCTGCGCGACCGAGCAGATGACCGAGCCGCGATGGCGGCAGGAATTGTGGAAGGCGCGGATGCCGCCTTGGTTGTCGCGCAGGACGATCACGTCATAGGCGCCGATCCGCAGCCGCTGGAAGCTGCCCGCCTTGTCCAGGGCGCAGGCGGGCATCGCATAGAGCCAGTCGCGGTAGAAGATCGTTTCCATGTCATGCGCGAACACCTCGGCCGAGGTGTAGAAGGCTTGCGGCAGCCCGTGGCCGGGCTTGTGCTGCGCGATGAGGTCGGAGAGGGGCTGGGGACGTCCTGGCATGGTGGGCTCCTGCAAAGCCGGATGTGTCTGGCGCCACGAAGCCAGTCCGCAAAGCGCTTGACAATGGGATAAAATCTCATCTGACATTAGCTTGGTTAAACCCTTGCCGCTGCGTCATCGCAGCGACCCTTCCCCTGCCGGATGCGACATCATGCCCAAGCCCTATAACCTGCCCCCGCTTGGCGACCTGGCCTGTTTCGAGGTCGCGGCCCGGCATCTCAGCTTCAAGCGCGCCGCGTCGGAACTGAACGTGACGCCCGCCGCCGTCAGCCACCGCATCAAGGCGCTGGAGCTGGAACTGGGCCAGCCCTTGTTCCTGCGGCATTATCGCGGGGTCGAGCTGACCGAGGCGGGCGCGCTGCTGTTCGTTGCGCTGCAACGCGGGCTGGAGGGCATCGCCGAAAGCGTCGGGCGCATCCGCAACCGCTCGGTCCGGTCGGGCGTCTCGATCGCCGCCACCACCGCCGTCAGCACGCTGTGGCTGATGCCGCGGCTGGCGGGCTTTTTGGCCCTGCATCCCGAGATCGCGCTGTCGCAGCTGGTGCAGGACGGACCGGCGCCAGAAGGCGTCGATCTGAGCATCCACTACGGCGATCCGTCCGAGGTTCCGGACGAAACCGTGGTGCTGATGCAGGACCGCATCCTTGCGCTTGGCACACGCCGATTCGCCGAACGTCACGCCATTCGCGATCTGGCCGATCTGGCGCGGGCGCCCTTGATCCATACGCGCTCGGACGAGCCGGAATGGACCACCTGGCCCGATTGGTTCCGCGCGATGGCGGGGGTCGAGCCGACCGGCCCCGGCTTTGCGCTGAACAATCACCTCGTCTCGTTGCAGGCGGCCGAGGATCATATCGGCGCCGTTCTCGGCTGGGAGGCCCTGCTGCACCCGCATCTGTCCAGCGGCAGGCTGGTGCCGCTGGTTCCGCAGGCGTTGCCATCGCCCTGGCCGTTCTATCTGCGGATCCACGGCCGACCGTCCGCGAATGCCCGCCAGCTGGCCGATTGGCTGGAGGCGCAACGCGATGTCGCGGCCGATCCTCCGGCCGCGACTTGATTTAGTTTAACTAACCGCTTCGCCTCAGCTGCGCGGCTTCGTGTTCTCCGGGTCGTAGAGCGGCGCGTAGCCGATGCCCGCGACCTCGACCGGGTAGAGTTCGTCGAAATAGCTGACCTGCAGCTTGCGGCCCATCTGGCAGTATTCCCAGGGCAGGTAAGCCAGCGCGATGTTCTTACCCACGGTCGGGCCGTAGGCGATCGAGGTCGTGTAGGAACGCCGCCCCAGGCTGTCGATCAGCACGGCGCCCGTGTCCGGATCGATCACCGGCAGGGTTCCGACCGGGTAGCGGGCGACGCCTTCGCTGTCGACATTGTCCGTCATCACCAGCGTGCAGAGCATCGCGGGCTGGTGATCGCGCGCGCGGTATTCGAGGTGCTTTTCCTTGCCGCAGAAATCCGCCTCCTTGACCTTGGGGCGGGCGAGGTCGGCCTCGAGCAGGTTGTACTGCGTCAGAAGGTCCGCGTTCTGCAGGCGCAGCGACTTTTCCAGACGGCGCGAGTTGGCGTAGGTCTCGACCCCCACCGCCATGACCCCGGCGCCGCGCAGCGCGTCCCAGACCGCGAGCCCGTCGGAATAGGGCATGTGCAGCTCCCAGCCCTGCTCGCCGACATACGAGATGCGGAAGGCCATCACCTTGCGGCCCGCGATCTCGATCTCGCGGATCGCGGCGAAGGGGAAGTTCGCCGCGTCCAGCGCGTCCGGGTCCGCGACCACCGTCTTCAGCCGCTCGCGGGCGTTCGGGCCCCAGATGCCGATCGTGGTGTAGTCCTCGGTCACGTCGGTGATGGTGACGTCGAGGCCGCGGTCCTGCGCCACGCGGCGCATGTGGATCAGGTCCCGCGGGCCGGCATCCGCCCCGTTCACCAGCCGGCAGCGGTCCGCCATGCGGAAGACGGTGAAGTCGGCGCGGACCATGCCCTGATCGTCCAGCATGTGGGTGTAGATGCCCTTGCCGATGTTGGCGTCCCCGCCGATCTTCGCGGCGCAGAGCCACTCCATCAGCGCGACATGGTCGGGGCCGCTGATATCCGTCATGTGGAAATGCGAGAGGTTGATGATCCCGCAATCGGCGCTCATCTCCAGCTGCTCGGCGTTCGAGACGCGCCAGAAGTGGCGGCCGTCCCATTCGTTCTCACGCACCGGGACCTGATCCGCGTACTTCTCCAGCAGGTGCTCGTTCGCGGCATAGCCATGCGCGCGCTCCCAGCCCCCCAGCTCCATGAAGTGGCCGCCCAGCTCCTTCTCGCGCTCGTGGAAGGGCGAGCGGCGGATGCCGCGGCCGTTCGCGAAGGGCTCGCGCGGGTGGACCGGCGGGTTGTAGATCTTGGCCGCCGTCTCCTCGCAGCGGCCGGCGATGAAGTCCTCGGTCAGCTGGAAGTCGCTGAAGCGGGCATAGTCGATCCGGTTGTGGTCGATCTCGGTCCGGCCCGTGGTCATCCAGTCGGCGATCAGCTTGCCCATGCCGGGCCCGTCCTTGACCCAGATCGCCACCGCGTACCACAGCCCGCGCAGCTTGCGGCTTTCGCCCATCGAGGGGCCGCCATCGGTCGTCGTCTGCAGCAGGCCGTTGAAGGAATGGCTCTCGTTGAAGCCCAGCTCGGCCAGGATCGGCGTCAGCTCCATCGCGCGTTCCAAGGGCTCGATCACGTCGTCCAGCACCAGGTCGCGCTGCGAGGGCGAGAGCCGCGCCTCGTGCTTTTCCAGCAGCTCGCGCGGATGGACCATCCGCACATCCTTCTCGTAGTAGTAGCCCCACTCGATCTGGCCGCCCTCGGTCGTGGTCGGATCGCCGGTGTCGCGCAGATAGGCCGAGTTGCCCTGATCGCGCAGCAGCGGGCGCCCGATCTCGAGCCCGGTACCGGCGAATTCGTCATAGGGACCAAAGAAGGTCAGCGGGTGATCGACCGGCATGACCGGCAGGTCCTCGCCCGCCATCTCGGCGATCAGCCGGCCCCAGAGGCCCGCGCAGACCACCACGTGATCGGCCATGATCGTGCCGCGCGTGGTGCGCACGCCGGTGATGCGGCCGTTCTCGTGCAGCAGCTCCAGCGCCGGCGTGTTGGCGAAGGCCTTCAGCTTGCCCGCGGCCTCGGCCATGTCGACCAGCTTGCCCGCGACCGTCTGCGAGCGCGGCACCACGAGGCCGGCGTCCGGGTCCCACAGCGCGCCCTGGATCTGGTCCTCCTCGAGCAGCGGGAACTTGGCCTTGGCCTCGGCCGCCGAGATGATGCTGACATTGGTCCCGAAGGCCTTGCCCGAATCCACGCGCCGCTTCAGCTCGGCCATGCGCGCGTCATCCCCGACCCGCGCGACCTCAAGGCCCCCGATGCGTTTGTAATGGCCCAGCTTTTCATAGAAATCCATGGAATACATGGTCGTCCAGCAGGACAGCAGGTCATGGCTGGTCGCGTAGCAGAAATCCGAGGCATGCGCGGTCGAGCCGATATCCGTCGGGATGCCGGACTTGTCGATGCCGACGATATCGTCCCAGCCGTTCTCGATCAGGTGATGCGCGACCGAGGCGCCGACGATGCCGCCGAGGCCGACAATGACGACGCGGGCGCGAGAGGGAAAGCTGGACATCTTGCTCATCCTTGAACGTTGTGGCGAGGCGGCGGGGCCGCTGGTGGTTACTATGCCGCATCACACGGCGGGCGATCCGTCAATCGATCTTCGGGGCAGAGAGCCCGGTGCGACGATAAGCAGCGATCAGGGTATTGTGCATCAGCGTCATGATGGTCATCGGGCCGACCCCGCCCGGCACCGGCGTGATGGCGCGGGCGCGCTGGCTGGCGCCTGCGAAATCCACGTCGCCGACAAGACATGTGCGGCCGTCGCGGATGACGCGGCTGGTGCCCACATCGATCACCGTCGCGCCCGGCTTGATCCATTCGCCGCGGATCATCTCGGCCGATCCGACGGCGGCCACGACGATATCGGCGCGGCCCACCTTGGCGGCCAGATCGCGCGTGCGCGAATGCGCCATCGTCACGGTGCAGTTCGCGCCCAGCAGAAGCTGTGCCATAGGCTTGCCCACCAGAATCGAGCGGCCGACGACGATCGCATCCAGCCCCGACAGGTCGCCCAGGCTGTCCTGAAGCAGCATCAGGCAGCCAAGCGGCGTGCACGAGACCAGCCCCGGCAGACCCGAGGCCAGATAGCCCGCATTGACGGGGTGAAGGCCATCGACATCCTTGGCGGGGTCGATGGCCTCGATCACGGCAAGGCTGTCCAAATCGCCGGGCAGCGGCAGCTGCACGAGGATGCCGTCCACGGCATCGTCAGCATTCAGGCGCGCGACAAGCGCCATCAGCTCGGCCTGCGAGACGGTTGCCGGCAGGACGTGCTCGAAGCTCTCCATGCCCAGCTTGCGGGCCATGCGGCCCTTCGAGCGGACATAGATCTCGCTGGCGGGGTCGGTGCCGACCAGAACCACGGCCAGACCCGGCGCGCGGCCGGTCTGCGCGGCGAAGTCGCCGACCTGCCGCGCGATCCGCTCGCCCAAAGTATCGGCAAAGGCCCTGCCGTCGATGATGGCGGCCTCGGCCGCGCGGGCCTCGGCGATCACAGGGCGCGCTCCATCTCGGGGAGGACGTCGAAGATGTCGCCGACGATGCCGTAATCCGCGACCTGGAAGATCGGCGCTTCGGAATCGTTGTTGATGGCGACGATGATGCGGCTGTCCTTCATGCCCGCCAGATGCTGGATCGCACCCGAGATCCCGCAGGCGATGTAGAGATCCGGCGCCACGACCTTGCCGGTCTGGCCCACCTGGAAGTCGTTCGCGGCATAGCCCGCATCAACCGCGGCGCGGGACGCGCCCACGGCGGCGCCCAGCTTGTCGGCCAGGGGGTTGATGACCTGTTCGAACCGTTCCTTCGAGCCAAGCGCGCGCCCGCCCGAGACGACGATCCGGGCCGAGGACAGATCCGGGCGGTCATTGGCCGACAGCAGGTTCTCGCGGAAGCACGAGGGGGTCGGCAGATCGGCGCCTTCGACGGCCGTCACCGGCGCCGTGGCGCTGCCGGCCGCGGCGGGGGCGAAGCTGGCGCTGCGGATGGTCAGCACGCGCACGGGCTCGGCCGACTGGACGACCTCGATCGCGTTGCCGGCATAGATCGGGCGCTTGAACGTGTCGGGGGCCACGACCTCGATCACCTCCGAGACCTGCATCACGTCCAGAAGCGCGGCCACGCGGGGCATCACGTTCTTGCCGCTGCTGGTGGCGGGGGCGACGATCGTGTCATACTCGCCCGCAAGCGAGACGATCAGCGCGGCGCAAGGCTCGGCCAGACGCTCGGCCAGCGCGTCGCCTTGGGCCAGAAGGACGCGGCGCACGCCCTCCAGCCGGGCGGCGGCCTCGGCGGCGGGGGCGGCGCCCTGCCCGGCGATCAGGATGTCCACATCGGCGCCGATCCGGCGAGCGGCGGTCAGCGCGCGGGCGCTGTGCTCGGACAGCGAGGCATTGTCGTGGTCGGCAAAGAGAAGGATGGCCATGGCGATGTCTTTCCCAATCAGAGGACGGCGGCTTCGGATTTCAGCCGGTCGAGAAGCTCGGCGACGCTGCCGACCTTGATGCCGCTGGCGCGGGAGGCGGGCTCTTCGACGCGGATGACGTTCAGGCAGGGCGCGACCGAGACGCCCAGCTCCTCGGGCGTCTGCTGGACCAGCGGCTTCTTCTTGGCCTTCATGATGTTGGGAAGGCTGGCATAGCGCGGCTCGTTCAGGCGCAGGTCGGCGGTGATGACGGCAGGCAGGCTGACCTCGATCTGCTGCAGGCCGCCATCGATCTCGCGCGTGACCAGTGCGTGATCGCCCGCCAGTTCCACGGCCGAGGCAAAGGTCGCCTGGCTCCAGCCCAGCAGCGCGGACAGCATCTGGCCGGTCTGGTTGCAATCGTCGTCGATCGCCTGCTTGCCCAGGATCACCAGCCCGGCCTCTTCGGCCTGGGCCACGCGCTGCAAGATCTTTGCGACAGCCAAGGGCTCGATCCGGCCCTCGGCGGCGATCAGGATGGCGCGGTCGGCACCCATGGCCAAAGCGGTCCGCAGCACGTCCTGCGCCTGGGCAGGACCGACCGAGACAACCACGACCTCGGTCGCATCGCCGGCTTCCTTCATGCGGACGGCCTGTTCGACGGCGATCTCGTCGAACGGGTTCATCGACATCTTGGCATTGGCCAGTTCTACGCCAGAACCGTCTGTTTTCACGCGGATCTTCACGTTGTAATCGACCACCCGCTTCACCGGGACCAGGATCTTCATGACGGCTCCTCTCTGTCGATGGCCCCGCATCGGGGGCTTTTGCCCGTGCCGCCCCTGCCTTGCGCGGGATCGTCGGGAAACGATCCTGTCGTGACCGAGGGCGGCCTCTGTTGACGCCAACATTGCCGTTTCGCGGCCCCCCGCGACAGGACGTTTGCGTCATCGCGGTATTAGAGCTACGACATGGCACCGTCACAATCACCCCGAGGCCGCGCCATGAGCCTTGCACCCGCCCCCCACCGCCCCGGAATCACCCGCCCGCTGCGCCGCCAGCAGGGCGATACCCGCCTGTCCGTGGGTTTCATCCTCGCCAAGCGATTCACCCTCTGCGCCTTCGCGAATTTCGTTGATGTTCTGCGACTTGCCGCGGACGAGGGCGACCGCAGCCGTCCGATCCTGTGCAACTGGACCGTCCTGTCCGACACGATGGAGCCCGTCAATTCCAGCTGCGGGATCAGCGTCCAGCCCAAGGAACGGCTGGGCGATCCGGCCCGATTCGACTATATCGCCGTGATCGGCGGGCTGATGGAGGACGAGGCCGTCCTGCCCCCCGGCTATCACCGTTTCCTGCACGATGCGGCGGCGGTGGGCGTGCCACTGATCGGCGTCTGCACCGGCGCTTTCCTCTTGCATCAGGCGGGGCTGCTGGAGGGTTATCGCTGCTGCGTCAGCTGGTTCCACCATGCCGACTTTCTGGAACAGTTCGAGGGGCTGAACCCGGTCACCGACCAGATCTTCGTCGTGGACCGCGATCGTCTGACCTGTTCGGGCGGGGCCAGTTCAGCGCATCTGGCGGCCTATCTGGTGGACAAGCATGTCGGCCGCGCGCAGGCCAGCAAGAGCCTGCACATCATGATCATCGACGAGGCGCTGCAGGCCGACAAGCCGCAGCCCGGCATCACGATGGATTTCAAGACGCGCGATCCGATGGTGCTGCGCGCGCTGCTGCTGATGCAGCAGAACATCGAACAGCCCTTCACCGTGGCCGAGATCGCCGAACGCATCGGCCACAGCAAGCGCCAGCTGGAACGGCATTTCCAGACGGCGCTCGGCACCTCGCCCCAGGCGGCGTTTCTGGACATGCGGCTGTCGCTGGCCCATCACCTGATCGTCACGGGAGAGCGGCCGATCTCGCAGATCGCGCTGGAATGCGGCTTTTGCGACAGCTCGCATTTGAGCCGGATGTTCCGCCGCCGCTACGGCCAGACCCCGCAGGCCGTGCGGCAGGCCCACGCATGAGAAAGGCCCCCGCAGCGGATGCGGGGGCCCGAGTTCGTTTTCAAGGGGTCAGCGCGGCTCGCTGGCCAGACCCTTCCAGATCGCGACGCACATCAGAAGCAGCAGCACCGTAAAGGGCAGCCCGGTCGAGATGACCATGGATTGCAGCGCCCCCAGACCGCCCGCCGACAGCAGCAGGACGACCGCGATCACGGCCTCGAAGACGCACCAGAAGACGCGCTGCGGGACCGGGGCATCGACCTTGCCGCCCGAGGTGATCGTGTCGATCACCAGCGATCCCGAATCCGACGAGGTGACGAAGAACACGATCACCAGAACGATCCCCACGAAGGACGTGATCTGCGTCAGCGGCAGCCCGTCCAGCATGGCGAACAGCTGCAGCGGCAGGTCGGCATCGCGGACGACGCCGTAGCCCTCGCGGACCACCTGGCTGATCGCCTCGCCGCCGAAGATCGACATCCAGATCACGCAGACCAGCGACGGGATCAGCAGCACGCTGATGATGAATTCACGCACGGTCCGGCCACGCGAGACGCGGGCGATGAACATGCCGACAAAGGGCGACCAGCTGATCCACCACGCCCAGTAGAACGAGGTCCAGCCCTGCATGAAGTTCACGTCATCGCGCCCGACCGGGTTCGACAGCGCCGGCAGATATTGCACATAGGCCATCAGGAAGTTGCCCATGTCGGTGATCAGCAGCAGCGTCGGACCCGCGAACAGCACGAACATCAGCAGCCCGAAGGCCAGCACCATGTTGATCTCGGACATGCGCTTGACGCCGGCTTCCAGCCCCCGGATCACCGAATAGAGCGCGATGGCCGTGATGCCGATGATCAGGATCGTCTGCGAGGTCTCGTTGATCGGCATGCCAAACAGCTTGTTGAAGCCGGCATTGGCCTGCACCGCGCCGAGGCCAAGCGAGGTCGCCAGACCGAACAGCGTCGCAAAGACTGCAAGGATGTCGATGATGTGGCCCGGCCAGCCCCAGACGCGTTCCCCGAAGATCGGGTAGAAGGCCGAGCGGATCGTCAGCGGCAGGCCTTTGTTGTAGCTGAACAGCGCAAGGCTCAGGCCCACCACCGCATAGATCGCCCAGGGGTGCAGCGCCCAGTGGAAGATCGAGGCCGCCATGCCCAGCCGGATCGCCTCGGCCTCGGTCGCGGCGGCGCCAAGGGGCGCCCAATCCGTGCGGACCCCGTCGGCGCCGACCGCGATGCCGCCCGCCGATGACGTGAAATGGCTCAGCGGTTCGCTGACGCCGTAGAACATCAGGCCGATGCCCATGCCCGCCGCGAACAGCATCGAGAACCAGCTGACATAGCCGAAATCGGGCTTGGCCGCCGCGCCGCCCAGGCGGATCTTGCCGTAGGGGCTGACCACCAGGACCAGGCACAGGATCACGAACACGTCCGCAGCGGCGATGAAGAACCAGTCAAAGCCCTTGGTCGCCCCTGAGAAAAGCGCGCTGAAAAGATTTCCCGCCGCCTCCGGCAGCGCCAGCGTGAAGGCCACGAAGGCCACGACGCACAGGGCCGAGATCAGGAAGACCGGGTTGTGGACGCTGTAGGGCATGGCCCCCAGCTGACCCTCGATATTGTCCTGACCGACCTGGTAATCGGTCCGGATCACGCTTTCGGGCGGAGGCGCGTCGGTCCGGTCCCCGGCCTCGCCCTCCTTCGTCACATAGGTCACGCTTACGTCCTCCTGAGTTGGCACCGTGCCTGCCTGAAGGGTTTCCCGCCGATCGGCGCCGTCTTGCTTTTGGCGTGGAAGCACGAGCGTCCCCCGGCCGGGTCGCGACGCAACCCGATCCCGCAGGACATGTCCTGCCGACGTTCCATTTCCATGCGATGTGCGGCTGACCCGGCAGCGAGACGAGACAAGCAACTTGAAGTCTGACATTTATGTGTCGAAGTGCCGCAGCGTCGCAGAACGGGCGCGACATTCCGGCGGTAGCATTGCGTCCGCGCCGACATCCCGTCCCGGCCGCGAAACGCGCATCCGGCATGCCGCGGCGCAGCATCGGCGGGCTGGCGCAAAGCTGCTGGCACCGCGTCGCAAATCTTCACGCCGCCCGGATGCCGACCCGCTACCCATGAGACAGGCCAGACCCGGCCCGGCCCCGTGCCGCCGGGCAGATGCATGCCATCCCCCCACGCCACCATCACGAGGACATCGCCATGCCCCAGCTCATCCTGACCGTCTCCTGCCCTGTCCGGACCGGGATCGTCGCAACGATTTCCTCATTCCTGGCGCAGGCCGGCTGCAATATCCACGACAGCTCGCAATTCACCGACCTGCAGAACGACCGCTTCTTCATGCGCCTCAGTTTCATGTCCGAACAGGGCAAGACCCGCGAGGAACTGGATCAGGCCTTCCGCGCCGCGATCGAGGGCACCGACATCGTCCATGCCTTCCACGATCCCTGCGAAAAGATGAAGGTGGTGATCATGGTCAGCCGGTTCGGGCATTGCCTGAACGACCTGCTCTATCGCTGGCGGATCGGCGCGCTGCCCATTGATATCGTGGCCGTGATCTCGAACCACATGGATTACCAGAAGGTCGTCGTGAACCACGACCTGCCCTTCCATTGCATCAAGGTCACGAAAGAGAACAAGGCCGAGGCCGAGGCCGAACAGATGCGCATCGTGCGCGAGACCGGTGCGGAACTCATCGTGCTGGCGCGCTACATGCAGGTCCTGTCCGACGAAATGTGCCAGCAGATGTCGGGGCGGATCATCAACATCCACCATTCTTTCCTGCCCAGCTTCAAGGGCGCCAATCCCTACAAGCAGGCCTTCGACCGGGGCGTGAAGCTGATCGGCGCGACCAGCCACTATGTCACCGCCGATCTGGACGAGGGTCCGATCATCGAACAGGACACGGTCCGCGTGACCCATGCGCAAAGCGCGGGCGATTATGTCAGCCTTGGCCGCGACGTGGAAAGCCAGGTTCTGGCGCGGGCGATCCACGCCCATATCCACCGCCGGGTGTTCATCAGCGGCGACAAGACGGTGGTGTTCCCGGCCAGCCCCAACGAATACGCCTCGGAACGGATGGGCTGAGCAGCAGCTTCGACGCCCGCGACCTTTGCCGGTCGCGGGCGCTTGGCTGATCGCCCCTGCGCCCGCTCAGGCGCCTGAAACCTCTGCCGCGACGCGGGTGCCGAACCCGGGCTTGTCCGCGGGCCGGTATCCGGTCTGCGCCGCAGGATCGCGGACAAGATCCGCTCCGGTCGGGCTACCTTCATGGTCGCCCAGCCGGATCACCCGGTCCGCCGCGCCGGCCAGCAGATCGGGATCGTGGCTCACGATCAACAGCGCCATCCCGGTCTCGTGCGCGGTCTCGACCAGCAGCTCGGTGACTTCCGCCTGCGTGATCAGATCCAGCCGCGAGGTCGGCTCGTCGGCGAACAGGAAGACCGGATCCAGCAGCAGCAGGCGCAGCAACGCAAGGCGTTGAAGTTCTCCGCCCGAAACCGCATCCGGGCGGCGGCCCAGCAGGACGGGGTCAAGTCGCAGGCGGGCCATCAGCCCCCCAATGCGCCCCTGGTCCAGCCCGTGAAGCCGGACAAGATCCTCCAGCGCGCGCCCAAGGGACAGGTGCCGGGGAAAGGCGCTTGGAGGGTCCTGATAAAGCTTCTGAAAGCGCCGGGCCGCGATGCCCTCGCCCCGGATCACCTTTCCCTGCTCGGGGCGGCACAGGCCCAGCAGCACATCCCCAAGCGTGGATTTGCCGCAACCGCTCGGCCCCTCGATGCCGATGATCTGGCCGGGATGCAGATCGAGGCCCAGATCCCGGAAAAGCTGCCTTCCGCCGCGCCGGACCGACAAGCCCTCGGCCCGCAGGACGGGCTTGCCCACCGGCGGGCGCGGCACGCGCCGGGGCCAGCTGGCGGGGTCGGCCGCGACAAGGCGGCGGGTATAGTCGTGGCGCGGCTGCGACAGGACCTGGTCGGCGCCGCCGCGCTCGATCACCCGACCTTTCAGCATGACGATCAGTTCACCGCCCATCCGGCGGGCCAGGGTCAGGTCATGCGTGATGGTCAGCAGCGCGCCACCCTGCACGACCTCGCGCATCAGCAGCGCGATCACGTCGTCGCGGCGCGCGATGTCCAGCCCCTTGGTCGGCTCGTCCGCCACGACGATCCTTGCGCCGCCGGCACGGGCCGCCGCAAGGGCCAGCCGCTGCGCCATGCCCCCCGAAAGCTGGTCGGGCCGCGACGCGCCCGCCTCGGCAAGCCCCAGCCCGGCCAGGTCGCGGTCGGCCGCGTGGCCGGCCTCGGCCCGGTTCAGGCCGCGGACCAGGGCGTGTCCCTCGGCCACCTGCGCGCGGGCGCGCATCAGCGGGTCCAGCGACAGCCAGGGCTCTTGCGGCAGGACTCCGATGACGCGGCCCCACAGATCGCGCAGCGCGCGGGGATGCGCCAGATCGAGGCTGCGGCCTTCGACATCGACCTGCCCGCCGGCACGCAGCCCCGCCGGCAGCGTGCCGATGATGGCCTGGGCCAGAAGACTCTTGCCCGACCCGGTCTCGCCCAGGATCGTGACGGGCCGACCCGCCGCCAGCGTCAGAGAGACGGGCTCGACCAGTTGCGACAATCCCGCCCGCACCGAAACGGCCGTGGCCTTCAGCAGATCGCTCATGTGCGGCGCCCTCCGGCAACAAGGTTCAGCCCCAGCAGCGTCAGGAAGGTCGCAAGGACAGGCACCAGCAGGGCCATCGGCGCCTCGCGGTAATAGGGCAGCAGCTCGACCATCATCAGGCCCAGTTCCGGCGTGGGCGGACGCATCCCCACGCTGACGAAGCCGAGGGCCGCGATCATCATGATCGCCGTCGCCGCACCAAAGGCGCCGAGCGTCAGCAGAACCGGCGCCAGTTCGGGCCAGAGATGACGGCGGAAGACATAGAGCGGGCCGAAGCCCAGCAGGCGCGAGGCCTCGATGGCGGGCGCGGCCAGAAGGCGGCTGACCGTGGCGCGGGTCAGGCGGAAATACTCGATCCAGAGAACCAGCGTCAGCCCGATCCAGAAGGCCATCGGCGTGACCGGAACGATGGCCGACACGATCAGCACCAGCAAAAGCCCCGGCAGCGCGAGAAACGCATCCGCGATCAGGCTGACGGCGCGGTCCACCCAGCCGCCGCGCCAGGCCGCCAGCACGCCCGCCGCAACGCCCAGCAGCGCCGCGCTGGCCACCGCCGCCGCCGCGATCGCTAGTGACAGCCGCAGTGCCGCCGCCAGCCGTGCCGTCAGCGACCGGCCCAGATGATCGTAGCCAAGAGGCGAGGCCGCGTCGGGCGCGGCCAGGATGTGGCGCAGGCTCTGGCGCAGCGGATCGGCGGGAAAAACCAGCGGCGCCAAAAGCGCAAAGCCAAGGACCAGCGCCAGCAGGGCTGCCCCCGCCAGCCGCGACCATGGCCGCGCGGGTGCCTGCAGCGGGATGTCGGTCGGGATCACGCTCATCAGCCCTGCCTCCGGCTGTCAGGGTTACGCGGGTCGATCCAGCGCGCGGTCAGATCGATCATCGCGTTCAGCGCCACGAAGCCCAGACCCAGCAGCAGGGCAGTGCCCTGCACCATCGGCACGTCGCGGCCGAAGATCGCATGGACCAGCGCATGGCCGATGCCGGGCCAGCCGAAGATCGATTCGATCACCACGACACCTTCGACAAGCATCGCGAATTGCAGTCCCAGATAGGTGACCATGGCCACCCCGATATTGCGAAGGCCGTGGCGGCGCAGCAATTGCCATTCGGACAGGCCCTTCCAGCGGCCGAATGCGTAATGCGGACTGGCCGCCACAGCCGCCATCGCGTCGCGCGCGATCCGCGCCGAAACCGCCGCCAGGCCAAGCGCCAGCGTCAGGGCGGGCAGGATGAAATGCTCGGCCCGCCCGTATCCCGCTGCCGGAAGCCAGCCAAGCTGGATCGAGACCAGCACGATCAGGATCAGGCCCATCAGGAATTGCGGCACCGAACGCAGCGCGGTCGAGACGACCAGCAGCGCCCGGTCCAGCCAGCCCCCTGCCCTCAGCCCGGCCAGGATCCCGAGCGGCGGGCCGATCAGCAGCGACAGCGCCAGCGCCGCCAGCGCCAGTTGCAGGCTGGCGCCCAGCTGGTGGCGGATCTCGCCCATCACCGGCGCGCCGGAAATGACCGAGGTGCCGAAATCGAGCCGCATCAGGTCCCGAAACCACGCCCCGAACGCCTCCAGGGCCGGGCGGTCCAGTCCCAGTTCCAGACGGACGGCCTCGGCCGCCTGGGCGTTCACCGCATCATAGCCGTAGCGGCCGGCCGCGATCCGGAACGCCATGTCGCCGGGCAGCGACTGCATCATCAGGAAGGTCAGCACCCCGACCAGCAGCGCGACCAGCAAGGCCTGCGCCGCACGGTAGAGGATCGCCCGCAGGACAGCGTGCATCACTCTGCCCACCGGATCTGCCGCAGGCCGATCGTGCGTTCGTAGGGGTCGACCACCGCGCCGGTGATCCCGGCCGAGACCGCCGCGGTCTGCTGATACCAGGCCACGGGAATGACCGGCAGTTCGGTCTGGAGGATGTCGATGGCGCGGTCGCGTTCCGCCTGACCGCCCTCGCCCCGGGCAAGGCCCCGGATCAGGTCGGCGAATTCGGCGCTGTCCCAGTTCATCGCGCCCCAGTCACCGGTCGGTGCATAATCGGTCAGGAAGGTGCCGACCGGATCGGGGACCAGCGCGAAATTCCGCGCGATCAGTGCTATGTCCAAAGTGCCGTCGCCATGCCGCACGGGGATTTCAGACGAGTTCGTCGAATCGATGACCACCTCGACGCCGATATCCGCAAACATCTGCTGCAGCACCGCCGCAGACAGGGGCAGTTCGGGCCGGTCGGGATAGGTCGTCAGGGTCAGGCTGAAACGCTCGCCGTCGCGGGTCAGGATGCCGTCCGGTCCCTCGGCCCAGCCCAGTTCCGCCAGCAGGTTGCGCGCCGCCTGCGGATCATGGGCCAACGGCTCGACCGTGTCCGAATGCCAGTCCGAGACCGAGGGCGGCAGGATCTGGTCCGCCGCAGCGGGATAGCGCAGGATCGCCTCGGCCAGCCCTGCGCGGTCGATGGCCAGCGACAGGGCGCGCCGGGCCTCGGGCTCGGACAGGGCGGGATGGCCGGCATTCACCTTGATGAGCAGCGAGCGCGGCACCGACACCGACAGGACGCTGACATCGTCGCGACCCGACAGCCGTGCGACCGAGGCCGGATCGAGGTTGAAGACGTAATCCGCATCGCCGCTTTCGGCCAGCAGGGCGCGCGTCTCGGCCCGGCCGACGGCCTGATAGGTCGCCCGCTCGATGGCGGGGGCGCCGTCCCAGTGGTCGGCGAAGGCCTCGGCCTCCAGGCGCAGCGGCGCCTCCAGCCGCGTGACGCGATAGGCGCCTGTGCCGATGACCTCGGAGACGCTGCCATCCTCGCCATAGGCTGCGGGCGCATAGATCAGCGACCGATATTCCGACAGGAAGGCAGGCAGGGGCGCGAAGGG
Organism: Scenedesmus sp. KT-U; assembly: GCA_029853055.1. Taxonomy (NCBI): domain Eukaryota; kingdom Viridiplantae; phylum Chlorophyta; class Chlorophyceae; order Sphaeropleales; family Scenedesmaceae; genus Scenedesmus; species Scenedesmus sp. KT-U. The sequence goes on along the minus strand of JARWLF010000015.1, from coordinate 48,724 downwards.
CTCGGACAGGCGGATGACCAGCGCGCCATCCTCGGCGGCGATTTCCGTGATCGGCGCGGTTTCCAGCAGGCCCGGCTTGGCCCGCGCCACATCCAGCGCGCGGGCGGCGGCCTCGGCGGTAAAGGGCGTGCCGTCATGGAACAGCACATCATCGCGCAGGCGGAAGCGCCATTCCAGACCGTCATCCGTGGGCTGCCAGTCCAGCGCCAGACCGGGGATCAGCCGCCCTTCGGCATCGGCATTCACCAGCGTCTCGGCAATGTCCATCTTGATGAAGATGCTGCCCGAGGCGACGGGATCGGCGCCCTTGATCTCGAACGGGGCGACCACGTCCAGAACGCCATCACCGGCCTGAAGGGCAGCGGGCAAGACAGGGGAAAGAAGCGCGGCAAGGGCCGCAGGGGCAAGCAATCTTTGCATCGGGTCCGACTCCTGAGATTGCTTGCGTTATTATATCACATAACGACGACCGCAAGCCCGAAGGCGTCCCCATGGATCAGATTGCGCGGCCGACCCGGCGGGCGGGCCTGTTCGCCCGCCCCATCTCCTGGCCGCGCCTGCGCGCCGCCGGTCAGGCCGCGCGATCACCGCGCGCCCTGATCGCGGATCGAGGCGATCAGGGGCAGCATCCCATCCGCATCCACCGAGGCGATGACGACGTAATCCAGCGCGTCATCGGTCCAGTAGGCAATGCTGCCAAAGGCAGCGGGCTCGACCTTCAAATCGTAATCGGGCCGGTCCGGGGGGTGGCGTTCGACGGCAAGCGTGGCCTGACGACCGGCCTCGTCGCGATAGGTGAAGAATGCCGCCGGGCCGGACGCGTAGCGGGTGTAGCGCACCGCGTCGATGCGGTGGCCGGGCAATTCGAACGCGGCCTCGCGGAAGCGATATTCGAATTCGTCCGAGATCAGCTGGACTGCCAGGTGAATCTCGTCGGCGGCGAACTGGCGCGTTTCTGCGGTGCTGTCGGCATAGACGAGATGCCCGCCCAAGGCGCGTTCGACCGGTGCGGGATAGGCCAGCGCGCCGATCGGGGGCTGGTCGGTCAACGCATGCACGCCCCAGCCGGCGGCAAAGATCATCACGCCCGCCGCCGCGCTTCGCAGATGCGGGCCCGTCAGCAGGCCGCGCAGCCGCCGCGCGCGCAACCGGCGCGCAAGCTGGCGCTCCAGCCCGGCGATGGCCAGGTTCGCGGGCAGGTCGTCCGCACGCGCTGCAGCCTCGCGGATCAGCGTGGCCTGGTCGCGCCAGGCCTCGACGGCGTCGCGTGCCTCGGGGTCCTGGGCCAGGGCCGCCGCAACATCCTGCATGCGTTCGGCGGGCAGCATCCCGTCGGCATAGGCCAGCAATTCGGCATCCTGGCCGGGATCGGGGATTTTGTCTTTCGCTTGTCTCAAGGTCGTCCTTCCTTTCGGGTCTCGCCGGGCGGCGGACCGTTCTTGCGCGCCGAAGCGCACCGCCCGCCCACCAGCCGCCTGAGGGCCTCGCGGCCGCGGCCAAGCCGCGACATGAAGGTGCCAAGCGGCACTTCCAGCGCGCGGGCGGCCTCGGCATAGCTCATCTCGCGCAGGGCGATCAGCACGATTGGCCTCCGCTGCGCCTCGGGCAGGCTGTCCAGCGCCTGCAGCACCTGGCGCAGTTCGACGCGGTCATGCTGCGTCTCGGGCGTCACGGGCCGGGGCAGGTCGGGGGCGGCGTCGTTGCGGGTCCGGGTGCGGCGCAGATCGCTGACATGGGCGTTGTGCATGATGCGGAACAACCACGGCCTGAGATCGCTGCCCGGCTGCCAGGTATCCGCCCGCGCGATGGCGCGGGTCAGCGTCTCCTGCACCAGATCATCGGCCGAGACCGCGTCGCGTGTCAGCACCAGCGCATAACGGCGCAGGCTCTTCACGTGTCTGTTCAGCTCGGACCCGATCCCCACCCCTTCACCTCCGTTTCAACCGCTGCGGTCCCACACATACGCCCCGCCCGCCCCTTTCATCCCCGCCTGACGCATTTTTTCGTCATCCGGCGGCGGGACGGGCGCGGATGATTCATCCCCTCCATGCGTATGTGAGCAGAGGCGACCGCATCGCGGCAAGCCGCCCGGACAGCAGGAGGAGCCCATGGACAAGGCCCGCAGCATCGACAGCGCGACGGTCCGGCCGCCCCGGCAGGGATTGCTGCGGCGGTTCCTTGCGTCGGGACCGCGCGTCGCGCTTCGCCGTCTGGCGCTGACGCTTCTGCTGGTCGGGGTGCTGTTCTACGGGGTGATCGGCAGTCTTCTCAGCACGGTCGATGCGGATGTGGACTTCATGCCCCCCTCGCCCGTCGCGGGGGGCAGCCATGCGGTGAACATGGCCGAGGCACTGATCCTGCGCGAGGTGCAGACCAACCGTTGGGCGCCGAACGATCCGCCATTCTTTCCGACCGCGATGCATGACAACATGGCCAATTTTCAGCGCGGAATGATGCGCGCGATTGGCCGCTTCACTCTGCAACTCGAGATTCAGGTCGGTCGGCTGCGCGGCTCTTCGGCCATCGACGAGGATCTGAAGCGCGCCAGCGGTCTGCTGCAATTTCCGACCGATGTCTGGTTGTTCGACTTCAACCAGTCGCTGCTGCCGGTCCAGCCGGCCGAGGTGCAATACGAGGCCGCCGCGCGCGCCCTGCGCAATTACAACCTTCGCATCGCCGGCAACACCGCCATCTTCGAGACGCGTGCCGACGCTCTGGCGCTGACGGTCGAGCAGATGGCCGACGAACTGGGCGCGCGGGCGGCGCTGATCGACGCCCATATCGCCGCCGGGCATTTCGTCATCAACACGCAGTCCGACGACATCTTCTATGCCAACAAGGGCATGGCCTATGCCAGCTATCTGCTGCTGCGCGAACTGGGGCGCGACTTCGACCGGGTGATCCAGTCGCAGGGACTGGGCAAGGTCTGGTTCCAGTCGCTGGAAAGCCTGCGCCACGCGGCCGAGCAGCGCCCGGCGGTCGTGCTGAACGGTCGCGGCGTGAACAGCCTGATCGCCAATCACCTGCAGATCCAGGGCTTCTACCTCAAGCGCGCGATCCTGCAACTGGACGAGGTTGCCCGCGTCATCCGCGCCGGACGCTGATCCCAGAAAGGCAAAACCCGGACCAAAGGGTCCGGGTTTGCTTGGTCGGGCCGGCGATGGCGCAGAGTTCCTATTCGGCGGCGATGCGGTTGCGCGCGGTCGCCTCATGGCCGACAGGCTCGACCTCGTCCAGATCGGTGCCGCCCACCAGTTCCAGCGCCTCGCGGCCCAGCCTCTGCATGTGCTCGACATTCAGCATCAGCATCTGCACGTCCAGCGCCAGCGTGGCGCGCGTCATGCCGATCCGCTTGAGCTGGCGGTCCTGCAGGCGCAGCAGCGCCGCGATGATCAGCGTGCTGTCGCGCTCGCGCAGCCATGCCTCGTAGGCGGCGGTGTCCCGGTGGCGCAGCCGGCCCCAGATCAGGGCGATCCGGTCCAGGCTCCAGCGATCATGCTTGCGGTCAGTCGCGCCGAACTCGGCAGTCATCGTGTGGGTCATGCTGTCCTCCTGTGCGTTGCATCCCGATTACGCGCGGGCGGGCGAACTCGTCCGCGCCTCACGCGGTCGTGACCCGGCAGACCGGCCCGGCCGCAATTTTCGCAAAGGGCCGGGATGAAAGCGCGCGCATGGGCGTATGTGCCGCGAGAACGCCGCAGAGGATCGACGCCGACCGGGCCAGCACCGGCCGGCGGATCAAGCTGCGCCCCACCGAAGCACAAGACCTTGCGACCGACAGGAGGACACGGGTGACGACCTCGCCACGCCCCGCTGATGCGGCCCGGACAGCCATCACCACCACGACACAATTGCGCGCGATCCAGCCATCGCCCCCCATGGGGCCGGTCGAGCGCGCCGGGTTGCGCGACCGCCTGCGCGGGCTGATCCTGCCCGTCGCCCTGTTGGCGCTGATCTGGTCGCTGCTGACGGATTGGCGGCTGGATGCGTGGGTGTTCGGGCTGCCCGCGCTGGCCATCGCCGCCGGGCTGCTGCTGGCGATGCCGCATCCGCGCCGCTGGCGGCTGGCCCCGGTGCCGACGCTGCTTTTCGCGCTGTGGTTTGCTGTGCAGGCCGTGCGCGGCGCGGTCGACGTCGCGCTGCGCGCCGTCGCGCCCCGGATGCCGCTGCGGCCCGGCTTCCGTTCCTGGCGCACGGCGCTGCCCGAGGGTGCCCCCCGCATCGTTCTGGCCAATGCGGTCACGCTCCTGCCCGGCACGCTCAGCGCCGAACTCGAGGGCCAGCGGCTTGTCATCCACGTTCTGGATGCCGGGCTTAACCACGACCGCGCGCTCGGCGATCTCGAGTCGCGGATCGCGGCGATCTTCGCCGCCCCCCTCCCGGGCCGCGAGGTGGCGGCATGAACACCTATCTCGGCCTTGTCGCCCTTGTCCTTTTGGCCAGCCTGCTGGCGGGTCTGGTGCGCGTGATCCGCGGCCCCGCCCCCGAGGCGCGGCTGATGGCGGGGCAGCTTCTGGGCACAACCGCCGTCGCGATCCTTCTGGTCCTGTGGGGCCTGACCGGGCAATCGGCCTTTCTGGACGTGGCGATGGTCTTTGCCATCCTGGCCGCCGTCGCGCTGATCGCCTTCGTCGCGCTGTCGAACCAGGGGGCGGGGCAATGATCTCGATGCTTGCCATGGTGCTGATCGGCGCGGGGGCGCTGTTCTTTCTGGCCGGGACGATCGGTCTGCTGCGCTTTCCGGACCTTCACTGCCAGCTTCACGCGCTGACCAAGGCCGACGGGCTGGGCCTGACGCTGATCGGGCTGGGCGCGGCGCTGCTGGCCGGGTCCGTGGGCGATGTCGCGCGCATCGCGCTGATCTGCGCCTTCGCCGCCCTGTCGGGAGCCACTTGCGGCCACCTGATCGCCCGCCATGCGCGGCGAGGCGATGCGGAGGGCCGCGATGTCTGAGCCCCTGTTCCTCTTTGACCTGCTGCTGGCGCTGGCGGTGGTGGCGATCGCGGCTGCGGCGCTGCTTGTGCGGGACGCATTCGCGATGATCGTGCTGTTCGTCGTCTTCGGCCTGCTGTCCGCACTGGCCTGGGTGCGGCTGGCCGCGCCGGACGTCGCGCTGGCCGAGGCCGCCATCGGCACGGGCCTGACCGGCGCGCTGCTGTTGAAGACGCTGCATCACCTGCGCGCGCGCGGCATGGCCGGCTGGCAACCGGGCGCCGCGGCCCAACGCCCGGTGCCGCGGGCCGTCGCTTGGCTGAACGCGGGCCTGACGCTGGCCGTCGTGGCGGGGCTGGGCGTCGCCATCCTCGGCTCGCCCCTGCGGGTCACGGGGCTGGAAATCGCCGTGGCCGAGGCCATGCCCCTCAGCGGCGTCGACAACCCGGTGACGGCGGTGCTGCTGAACTTCCGCGCCTATGACACGCTGATGGAGGTCGTGGTGCTGCTGGCCGCAATCATCGTGGTCTGGCAGGTCGAGCGTGGCGCGGACGCCGCACCCGCGCACTCGCTCGGCCCGATCTGGCAGGGCTTTGCGCGCCTGACGCTGCCTGCGGCGGCGATCGTCGGGGTCTACCTGCTCTGGGCCGGGGCCGAGGCCCCGGGCGGAGCCTTTCAGGGCGGCGCCATGCTGGCGGCCATCGGCCTGATGCTGCTGCTGACCGGGCTCTACCGGCCCCATCCGGACCACCGTGCGACGGCACGACTACTGTTCGTTCTGGGCACCGTCGCCTTTGCCGCCGTCGCGCTGCTGGTGGCGGGCGCGGGGCGCGCCAGCTTCGAATATCCGCAAGGCCACGCCAAGACGCTGATCCTGCTGATCGAGGGTCTGGTGACGATCTCCATCGCCGTCACCCTGACCGCCCTGTTCCACGGCCGCGAACCGGCCGCGCTGAAAGGAGAGCTTCGCCATGACCCCTGACCTGATCTACGGCGCGGCCGGTCTGGCCGTCTTCGGCATCGGCCTGTGGGGCGCCATCGCGCTGCAGGACCGGATGCGGCGGCTCTTGGGGCTGAAGCTCTGCTCGGTCGGGGCGGGGTTCGTGCTGATCGTGGGCGCCTGGCGCGAACCGCCCGCCGCGCCCGATCCGGTGCCGCATGCGCTGGTCATCACCGGCATCGTCGTCATGCTCAGCGCGACCGCCGCCGCGCTGGCCCTGATCCGCCGCCTGCACGATCTGGAGGCCGCCGATGACCGGGCCTGACTGGCTGACCCTGTCCATCATGCTGCCGCTTTTCGGCGCGGTCGCGGCCTTCATCCTGCCGCGCGCGGCGGCGGGGCTGGGCCTTGCCACGGTCGCGGCCACGACGCTTTGCGTGCTGATGATGGCCGACCGGGTGGCGGCCTTCGGCGCGGTGACGGTGCCGCTTGGCGGCTGGGGCGCGCCCTTGGGGATCGAGCTGCGCGCCGACGGGCTGTCGGTGGCGATGCTGGCCCTGACCGGGATAGTGGGCCTGCTGGTCAGCGTCAGCGCGATCGACGCCTTTGCGGGCGATCGCACCGCCCGCCAGCGGCACTATTTCTGGCCGCTCTGGCTGCTGCTGCTCAGCGGGCTGAACGGGGTCTATCTGGGAACCGACCTCTTCAACCTCTATGTCATGATCGAGATCATCGCCCTGGCCGCCGTCGGCCTGACCGTCCTTGGCGGCACACGAGAGGCGCTGAGGGCGGGGCTGGACTATGTCTATGCCAGCATCCTGGGCGCGCTGCTGTTCCTGCTGGGCGTCGGGCTGATCTATCTGCAATTGGGCCGGCTGGACTTTGCCGGCGTCATCGCCGCGCCCCCTTCGGCCGCGATGACGGCGGCGCTGGCTGTGATGTTCGTGGGCCTTGCGCTGAAGACGGCGCTGTTTCCGCTGCATGTCTGGCTGCCTGCCGCCCATGCCAATGCCGCCGCCCCCGCCAGCGCGCTGCTGTCGGGGCTTGTGGTCAAGGGCGCGCTTTACATCGTGCTGCGGCTGGCCGGCTACATGCCCGCCCTGACCGAGGACATCCTGACCCTGATCGGGCTGATGGGCGCGGGCGCCGTCATCTGGGGCGGCATCCAGGCGCTGCGGGCCGACCGGCTGAAGCTGCTCGTCGCCTGGTCCACCGTCGCGCAGATCGGCCTGATATTCGTCGCGCTGGCACGGGCGGGGGAACGGGGCCTCTCGGACAGCTGGAAGGCCGCCGCGCTGCTGATCCTCGCCCACGGGATCGCCAAGGCCGCGATGTTCCTGGCTGCCGGGCGCATCAAGGACGAGGTCGGCCATGACCGCATCCGCGATCTGGACCGCAGTCCGATCCGCCCGACTCTGGCGCAGGTCACCTTCGCGCTGGCCGCGATCAGCCTGATCGGTCTGCCGCCCAGCCTTGGCTTCATCGGCAAGTGGCAGCTGATGGAGGGCGCGATGATGGCCGGTTACTGGCACTGGGTGGCGATCACCATGATCGGCACGCTGTTCTCGGTCGCCTATTTCAGCCGCGTTCTGGCGGGCTTCCTGCGCTTTGACCGCGTGCGGGGCGGGCCTCTGGCGGAACATCACGGCTGGTCGGGGGCGGATGCCGCGCCGCTGATCCTTGCCGGCGCGGCGGTGCTGCTGGGTCTGGCCGCCGGTCCGATCATTGCCTTCATCGACCTTGGCGCAGGGGGGGCCATGCCATGACCGAATCCGCGACCCTTCTGATCCTGATCCTGCTGACCTCGCTCGGCGCGGCGCCGGTCATCTTCGCCCTGCCCGAGCGGGCGGCGCGCCTGCGGACGGGCATCAACCTGACGATGGCGACGATCAAGGTCGCGCTGGTCGGCTGGCTGGCGCTGGAGGTCGGCCAGGGCGTCCGCCACGGCCTGTCCTTCGCGATCCTGCCGGGGCTGGAATTCCGCCTGCAGGCCGACCCCTTGGCGATCCTGTTCATCGCGCTGTCGGCCGTGCTGTGGCTGATCACCACCATCTATTCGGTCGGGTATCTCGAGCGCGGGCCGCACCGGGCGCGGTTCTTCGGCTTCTTCAGCCTGTGCGTCGGCGCGACCGTTGGCGTCGCGCTGGCGGGGAACCTGTTCACCTTCCTTGTCTTCTACGAGCTGCTGACGCTGGCGACCTATCCGCTGGTCATCCATCGCGGCACGGCCGAGGCGCTGCGGGCAGGGCGGATCTACCTGATCTACACGCTGGCCGGCGGTCTGGTTCTGCTTCTGGGTACGCTTGGCCTGTGGGTGCTGGCGGGCACGACCGATTTCGTGGCGGGCGGGATCATGGCGGACGTGGCAGCCGCCCAGCCCCTTGCGGCGCAGGCGCTGTTCGTGGTCCTGATCCTGGCGCTCGGGGTCAAGGCGGCGCTGGTGCCGCTGCATCGCTGGCTGCCCATCGCCATGGTCGCCCCCGCCCCCGTCTCGGCGCTGCTGCACGCGGTCGCTGTGGTCAAGGCCGGAGCCTTCGGCATCATCCGCGTCGTCTTCGAGGTTTTCGGGATCGAAACCGTCCGCGAGCTTGGCCTGACCATGCCTCTGGCCGCGCTGGCGGCGGTGACGATCCTCTACGGCTCGGTCCGGGCGATGACGCAGGACGACATCAAGAAGCGGCTGGCCTATTCCACCGTCAGCCAGGTCAGCTACATCACGCTTGGCGTGGCGCTGGCCGGGCCGGTGGCGGCGGTGGGGGCGCTGGCGCATCTGATCCATCAGGGCCTGATGAAGATCACCATGTTCATGGCCGCCGGAAACCTGGCCGAGGCCCTGGGCGTCAAACGCGTCAGCCAGATGGACGGGGCGGGCCGCGCCCTGCCGGGCACGATGCTGGCCTTCACGCTGGCGGCGCTGGCGATGATCGGGCTGCCGCCCTTGGCCGGTTTCGTCAGCAAGTGGTATCTGGCGCAGGGCGGCCTAGCCGTCGGGCAGGACTGGGTGATCCCCCTGCTGCTGGGCTCGAGCCTGCTGAACGCGCTCTACTTCCTGCCCATGCTGCACCGCGCGTGGTTCCGCGATGCGACCGAAGCCGAAGCCCCGCGCCCGCGCATCGGCTGGATGCTGGCCGCGCCGCCCCTGGTGACGGCGGCGCTGGTGCTGGCGGCGGGGCTTATGGCCAACGCGCCCTTCAGCCCGCTGGAATGGACCCGCTTCATCGTCGAACTGGAATACCGGGAGTAACGCATGACCGGCCTGTCGCTTGCCCTTGTCCTGATCCTGCCCGGCATGCTGGCCGTGGCCCTCGCATCGCCCGCCCTGCGCGCGGCGGCTTGGCGGCTGGTGCCGCTGGCCCCCATGCCCGCGCTGGCACTGGCCCTGATGACCGCGCCCGATTCCGCGCCGGTCCTGCGGGGCGACTGGCTGATCCTGGGGACAGAGCTCGGCCTCGACCCCGTCTCGCGGCTGTTTCTGGCCTTCACGTCGGTCCTGTGGATCGCGGCCGGCTCCGCCGCGCGGCACTGGATGCGCGACGATCCGCGCGCGGTGGCCTTCGGCATCTGCTTCCTGATGGCGATGACGGGCAATCTGGGCCTGATCCTCGCCCGCGACGCCGCCAGCTTCTACGCCTTCTTCGCGTTGATGAGCTTTTCGTCCTACGGGCTGGTCCTGCACGAGCGGAGCGACAAGGCGCGATCGGCTGCGCGCCTTTACATCGGCTTTGTCATCGCGGGCGAGCTGGCGCTGTTCGCGGGGCTGGCCTTGACGGCGGCGCAGGCCGGATCGCTGCTTCTGGCCGACCTGCGCGCATCCGCGCCGGACGGGCTGGCCGCGTTGCTGCTGTTGGCCGGGTTCGGGGTCAAGCTCGGGCTGGTGCCGCTGCATTTCTGGCTGCCGCCGGCGCATGGCGCAGCGCCGGTCCCGGCCAGCGCGGTCCTGTCGGGCGCGATGATCAAGGCGGGGCTGTTTGGAGTGATCGCCACGCTGCCCCTTGGCGTGACCGCTTTCGACGATCTGGGGCCCTTGGTCATGTCGGCGGGGCTGGTCACGATCTTCGCCGCGCTGCTTCTTGGAGTCCAGCAGACGAACCCAAAGGCCGTTCTGGGCTATTCCAGCGTCAGCCAGATGGGGATCATCGCGCTCGGCCTCGGTGCCGGCCTGCTGGCGCCCAAGGCCTGGCCCGCGATCCTGCCGGCGCTGGTCTTTCTGGCGGCGCATCATGCGCTGGCCAAGGGGGCGCTGTTCCTCGGCGTCGGCGCGGTGGCAGCGCAGCCGCCCGGCAGGGGGCGCTGGCTGATGCTGGCGGCGCTGGCCCTGCCCGCGCTGGTGCTGGCGGGCCTGCCCGCCACCTCGGGCGCCCTGGGAAAAGAGACGCTGAAGACCGCACTGGCCGCAGGCTCGGCCGTGTGGCTTCCTTGGCTGGTGGTGGCGCTGACACTGTCGGGGATCGCGACGACGCTGCTGATGGCGCGCCACCTGTTCCTGCTGGCCCGCCAGTCGCCGCCCGCACCGCAGGCCGTGGCGCCCGAGGCCATCGCCCTGCCCTTCCTCGGGCTGGCCCTAGGCGCGGTCATGCTGCCCGCGCTCTGGCCTTGGCTGGCCGGTCCCGCCGGCGCGCCCCTTGCCCAAGCCAGCGCCGGGCCGCTCTGGCCCGTGGCAGCGGGGCTGGCCATCGCGCTTGGCGCAGGGCTGGAGGCTCATGCACGGCGGATCGGGCCGGCAGTCTTTGCCGCGCAGCTTCTGGCGCCTTTCCGCGCCGCGCGCGCCCGGCTGACGCGCGTGGTGGCGGTCCGGCAGCGCGGGCTGCGCCGCCTGTCGGTGCAGGTGCCCCGCCAGATTGCCGCGCGGGCCCTCGACTGGCGGCTGGCCCAGACCGCGATCATCATCCTCATTGCGCTGGTCATGGCGCTTCATCTGGCTTCGGGGCCGCGCGCCAGCGTGATCCCCGATCCGTCGGGCACATCGGGTGCCGCAACCGAAGGAAACCTCTGACATCACGAAAGGCAGGAGAACATGCGCCATGAAAGCAATTTCCCCCGGCAGGACGCCATGACGGACCGGTCGGTGCGACCCGAACCGACGGGCCTGACGCTGCTGCGATACCGGGTCAGCAATTTCCGCTCGGTCGCGGATTCGGGATGGCTTTCGGCGGATCACGTCACCGCTCTGATCGGCGTGAACGAATCCGGCAAGACGAACCTGCTGCTGCCCCTGTGGAAGCTGAACCCGGCCAGCGGGGGCGAGCTTCAGCCGACCTCGGATTATCCCAAATCGCTCTTTGCCGCGATCAGGGCGGCGCCGGGGCAGTTCCCGTTTGTCACGGCAGAATTCGACACCGGCGCGCAGGCCGGGGCGCTGGCCGCGCTTGCGGGCATCCCGGTCGAACAGGCGCGCCGGGTCAGCGTCTCGCGCTGCCATGACGGCAGCTATCAGACGGCCCTGCCCGCCGCGCTGCGCGATGAGGGCAAGGCGCTGCGCACCGCCCTGGACGCCCTGCGCGAGGCGCATGCCGCGCTGCGGGCCGTCCCGGCCGGGACGGATCTGCGGGACGAGGCGCTGCAGCTTGTCGCACGGCTTCTGACCGAGAGTGACGGTCCCGCGCGCGTCACCGGCAACGACCTGCGCCTGGCGCGCAACGCGGTCGGCGCGCTGATCCCGGCCATGCCGCCCGCCAGCAGTCTGGTCATTCCCGTCCTGCGCTCGCTGCAGAAGACGCTTGGTCAGCAGATGGCCGCGATGATGTCGCCCGACCCGGCCAGCCGTGACGAGGTGCGCCAGTGGATCATCGACCACCTGCCGCGCTTCGTCTATTATTCGAATTACGGCAATCTCGACAGCGAGATCTACCTGCCCCATGTCGTCGAGAACATGGGCCGCGCCGATCTGGGCGCGAAGGAGGGCGCCAAGGCGCGCACGCTGCGGGTGCTGTTCGACTTCGTCGGCCTGCAGGCCTCCGAAATCTTGGAACTGGGCCGTGATTTCCGCGACCTGCGCGAGGATGCCGAACGCCGCCAGATCGCCGAAGAGGGTCACAAGGCGCGGATCCGCACGCTGTGGCAGCGGGCCAGGGGCGAGGACGAGATCCCCGATGCCGACCTTCTGGCACGGATCGCCGAGGCCAAGCGCACGCGCTCGATCCTGCTGCAATCGGCGGGGACCAAGCTGACCGAGCGCTTTGGCGAATGGTGGCTGCAGGGCGATTACCGCTTTCGGTTCGAGGCGGATGGAAATCATTTCCGGATCTGGGTCTCGGACAGCCGCCGCCCGCAAGAGGTCGAGCTGGAGCACCGCTCGACCGGGCTTCAGTGGTTTCTCAGCTTCTTTCTGGTCTTCCTGCACGAGGCGCGCGGCCGGCACGAGAACTGCGTCCTGCTGCTGGACGAGCCGGGCCATTCGCTGCACCCGCTGGCACAGCGCGACCTTTCGGCCTTTTTCGAGGCTTTGGCGGAACGCAACCAGATCCTCTACACGACGCATTCGCCGTTTCTCATCGATGCGGACAGGCTGGCGCGGGCGCGCAAGGTCTTTGTGGACCGCGACGGCTCCACCCGCGCCAGCGGCGACCTGCTGGAGGGCGAGGGGCGCGACAGCCAGCGCGGGGCGGCCTTTGTGGTGCGCGCCGCGCTGAACCTTGCCGTGGCCGAGGCCACGCTTGGAGGCGCGCAGCCGGTGCTGGTGCAGGGACAGGTGGAGCAGACCTATCTGTCGCTGATCCGCACGCTCTGCATAGCCTCGGGGCGGTTCCGGCCCCGGCGCGATCTGATCTTTGCGCCGGTCTGCGGGCTGGGGGTCATGCCGGTTCTGGCGCGGATGCTGGGCGGGGCGGATGCGCGCCCGCCCAGCCTTGTCGTGGACGGCACGGCGGCAGGCGCCGAGCTGGCGGCGGCGATGGCCGTCGCCGATGCCGACCGGCTGGTGCGGCTTGACGGCCTGTCGGGCCGCGAGGTCGAGACGATCGAGGACCTGCTGCCCAAGGCGCGGCTGGCCGCCCTGCTGGACCGGATCGAGCGCCGCCCCGAGCGCATGTTCTCGGACGTGCTGATCGAGTGGCGGCCCTTCATGCCCCAGGTTCTGGAATGGGCGCGCGACGAGGGCATCACCCTGGCCCCCGACTGGCGCCTCAGGCTGGCCGAAAGGCTGCGGACACACTTGCTAGACGGCGCGGCCAGCGATGAGACGCAGCCGCTGCTTGAGCCGTGGCTGGACCTGATGACCCGGCTTCAGGAGGGCTGAGCCTGTCCCTGAACCATGCCTGCGGGTTTCTGCCCGCAGGCTTTTTCATCGCCCCTCCCTCACACGAAAAAAGGCCGCCCCGAAGGGCGGCCTTTAGGGTCGGGCGTGCAGCGCGTCAGGACGTGCCGAGCGTATTCGCACCGGTCGACCGATCAGCGGCACGCAGCCACAGCCCCGCGCCCAGGATCGCCGCCGCGCCAGGCAGCAGCAGCCACATCGCGGCGCCGCCCGTGATGACCGCGAACAGGGCGGCCACTCCTCCGGCGCCGATCATCAGCAGGGAATCGACGGCCGAGGGACGCAAGAGCACCTTGGCCGCCACCAGGACGCCCGCCAGTCCCAGCAAGAAGGCGAGGCGCGCGCCACCGCCATAGAGGCTGGACACCCACGGGCTGATCACGATCAGCAGCGCGCCGAACGAGGCGATGGCTCCGGCGAGGGTGGATTTCGAGATAGCTTTCATCAGTCTTTCCTTTCCTGCGCTTTGGGGGCCGGATCCTGTCGGCATTGCGGTGGGGCGCTGCCGCTGCCCCGGCCGGGTTCGGGGTTCGTATCGGACATACGCGCCGCACCGCCCGGTTAATCCCCTGAACCGAAACGATTTCGCGCCGACGGATTTTTTTCGCACGCCGCGGATGAGACCCGCCCCTCGGGCGTATGTGTCGTCGGAGATGCCGGAGAGGCCGGCACCGTTCCGGCAGGCCTTCGCTGCCTGGAGCCAGCCGGGGCGGCCCGCCCCTCCCATCTCCACCCTGACCTGATCCCATTCCAAGAGGCCTCAATGAACCAGCTATTCGTTCCCACAGAGCCCTCGGCCCGCGACGACGCGCAGCAGGCCGCGCCCGTCACCGTGGCCCATGGCGACGGCATCGGCCCCGAGATCATGGAGGCCTGCCTGCGCGTCCTGACGGCGGCCGGCGCCCGTCTGGCCATCGAACGCATCGAGGTCGGGCAAGACGTCTACAAGGCCGGCCACGGCGCGGGCATCGCCCCCGAGGCCTGGGACAGCCTGCGCCGGACGCGGATTCTCTACAAGGCGCCCATCACCACGCCCCAGGGCGGCGGCTACAAGAGCCTGAACGTCACCATCCGCAAGACTCTGGGGCTTTACGCCAATGTGCGCCCGGTCAGCGCCTATGCGCCCTTTGTCGAGACGCGCCATCCCGACATGGACGTGGTCATCATCCGCGAGAACGAAGAGGACCTCTATGCCGGGATCGAGCACCGGCAGACCGACGAGGTCTATCAATGCCTGAAACTGATCACGCGCCCCGGCTGCGAGCGCATCGTCCGCCATGCCTTCGAATATGCCCGCGCGCATGGCCGCAGGAAGGTCACCTGCTTCACCAAGGACAACATCATGAAGCTGACCGACGGCCTGTTCCACCGGGTCTTCGACGAGATTGCGGAGGATTATCCCGACATCGAGACCGAGCACATGATCGTGGATATCGGGGCCGCGATGCTGGCCGACACGCCCCATGCCTTTGACGTGATCGTCGTGCCGAACCTCTATGGCGACATCATCAGCGACATCGCGGCGCAGATCTCGGGATCGGTGGGGCTGGCGCCCTCGGCCAATCTGGGCACGGATTTCGCCATGTTCGAGGCGGTCCATGGCAGCGCCCCGCGGCTGGCCGGGCTGGACATGGCCAATCCGTCGGGCCTGCTTCTGGCGGGCGCGATGATGATGGCGCATCTGGGCCAGATCCGCGTGGCCGAGCGGGTGCGCAACGCGTGGGCGCGCACGATCGAGGACGGCGTGCATACCTTCGACATCTACCGCGAAGGCCGTTCGCGCCGCGCCGTCGGCACCGCCGATTTCGCTCAGGCCGTCATCGACCGCATGGGCCACCGCCCCAGAAGCCTGCCCGTGGCCCGCTACGCCGCCGCGCCCGCGATGCCGGCGCCGCCGCCGCGCAACCGGCAGCCCGCGCGCAAGGAACTGGTCGGGATCGATGTCTTTGTCCAGCATGTCGGCACGACCGAGGCCCTGGCCGACATTCTGTGCCCCCTGGGCCGCGGCCGCCTGTCGCTCGGGATGATCAGCAATCGCGGCGTCAAGGTGTGGCCCCACGGCATGCCCGAGACGTTCTGCACCGATCACTGGCGCTGCCGCTTCACGGCGGCCGGGCGGGCCTCGATCCGCAAGGCGGACATCATCGACCTGCTGTCCGAACTGGCCCTGCACGGGGTCGATTTCATCAAGACGGAACATCTTTACACCTTCGATGGCACGCCCGGCTTCTCGGTCGGACAGGGCCAGTAACCGGCGTCGGGAGGCATGCTCCGTTGCCTCCCCCCGCACCCCAACCGCAACGTCAACAGCAACAGGAGAACGGAAGATGAAGAAACTCGCCTGCATTCTCGGTGCCGCATCGATGCTTGCCCTCGGCTCGGCCGCCTTCGCCTATGCCGAGATGGACCCGGACCTGCGCGCGCAACTGATCGAGCTTGGCCTCGACGAGGAAGCGGTCGCGGCGATCGACGCCGATCAGGCCGCCGAGGTCCAGGAAATCCTGGCCTCCGAGGCCGAGGAGGACGCGATGCGCGACCAGATCCTTGCCCTGATCGCCGCCGAGGAGGCTGACGAGACCGACGGCTGAGAAGCCCTCTCCTCCCGGTTTTCCGACCGGGAGGAGACCCCCTAGGGTCGCGACGGCGACCCTTCGACCAACAAAGATCAGCCCCCGGGTTCAGGAACATCATCCCGTTCCGCAGGTTCCTCGCGCCTTGCAATCCGAGGGGGCCAGCCATTGACAGCGACGACGCCGTTCACCGACCGCCCGAAAAGGCGCGCAGCCACCGCCGCGCCGCAACCCGCGACCGATCTTGAACGGCTGGCCGCCCAGAGGCTGGCCATCGAGGGGATATCGCATTCCATCGACGGGGGCCGCTTTCCGGCCAAGGCCGTCGCCGGACAGCCCGAACGGATCGAGGCCGACATCTTCTCGGACGGGCACGACATCATCGCCGCTGTCCTGCTGACACGGCAGCGCGGGCAGGATGCGTTCACGGAAACGCCGATGCGGTTCGTCACGAACGACCGCTGGTGCGCCGATGCGGTCTTCGAGACGCCGGGCGATCACGAATTCATGCTGATCGCATGGCGCGACCTTTACGCCACCTGGCACAAGGAGATCGCGGCCAAGCATGCCGCCGGGCAATCCATCACGCTGGAACTGGAAGAAGGGCGCCGCCTGATCGAGGCCGCCGCCGGGGCCGAGGGCCGGGCGGGGCGCGAGGACAAGGCGCTGATCCGCGCGATCCTCAAGGACGACAAGGCGATGGCGCGCGACGCGGGCGCCGATGCCGAAAGGCTGGCCGCACTGAGCGCGGATCAGGTGGTCGACCTGATGCGTCGGGCGGGGCCGCGCACCAATCTCAGCCGGTCCGAGCTGCTGCGGCTGCATGTGGACCGCGAGGCGGCCGCCTTCAGCGCCTGGTACGAGTTGATGCCCCGCTCGCAATCGGGCGACCCGACGCGGCACGGCACGTTCGACGATGTGATCGCGCGGTTGCCCTATGTGCGCGATCTGGGCTTCGACGTGCTCTATTTCCCGCCGATTCACCCGATCGGGCGTACGAACCGCAAGGGTCCGAACAACAGCCTGACCGCGGGTCCCGACGATCCCGGCAGCCCCTATGCCATCGGGTCCGAGGATGGCGGTCATGACGCCATCCATCCCGAACTGGGCGATTTCGAGGATTTCCACCGGCTGATCCGCGCCGCACGCGAGCACGGGCTGGAGATCGCGCTGGACTTCGCCATCCAGTGTTCGCCTGACCATCCCTGGATCAAGGCTCATCCCGAATGGTTCGACTGGCGCCCCGATGGCAGCATCAAGTTCGCCGAAAATCCGCCCAAGAAATACGAGGATATCGTCAACGTCCATTTCTACCGCGACGCCATGCCGGGCCTGTGGCACGCGCTGCGCGACGTGGTCCTGTTCTGGGTCGATCACGGCGTGCGGATCTTCCGCGTGGACAATCCCCACACCAAACCCTTTCCCTTCTGGGAATGGCTGATCGCCGAGATCCGGGCGCACGATCCCGGCGTGATCTTCCTGGCCGAGGCCTTCACCCGGCCCAAGGTCATGAAACGGCTGGCGAAACTGGGCTTTTCGCAATCCTATTCCTATTTCACCTGGCGCAACCACAAGGCCGAGCTGACAGAATACCTGACCGAACTGACCCGGACGGAAAGCCGTCTGGTGATGCGCCCGAACTTCTTCGTCAACACGCCCGACATCAATCCGCGCTTCCTGCAATCCAGCGGCAGGCCGGGTTTCCGGACGCGTCTGGTCCTGGCCGCAACCCTTGGCGGGAATTACGGCGTCTATAACGGGTTCGAGATCTGCGAGTCCGCCCCCGTCCCGGGCAAGGAGGAGTATCTCGACAGCGAGAAATACCAGCTGCGGGCTTGGGACATGGACCAGCCCGGCCACATCCAGGACGATATCCGTCTGGTGAACCGCCTGCGCCGCGACCATCCCGCGCTGCGCCAGTTCACCGACCTGACCTTCTGCCCGGCCCATCACGATCAGGTTCTGGCCTATGCCAAGCGCGCCGGCGACGACTTCGTGCTGATCCACGTCAATCTGGACCCGCACAACGCAGCCGCCTTCCATTTCGAGATCCCCCTTTGGGAGCTGGGCCTGCCCGACGATGCCTCGGTCGAGGTGCGAGACCTGATCCACGGCAACAGCTTCACCTGGCACGGCAAGACGCAGTGGCTGGAGCTTGACCCCCAGACGCGCCCCTATGCGATCTGGCAGATCATCGCGCCGGGGGTGGCCCGATGAACCGGCCCTTGTCCGGGCGCGACGGCGCCAGCTTCGCGGTGAAGGGCGGCATCGACCGGTCGCAGGCCGATTGGTACAAGGACGCCGTCATCTACCAGCTTCACATCAAGGCGTTCATGGATTCGAACGGCGACGGCATCGGCGATTTCGCCGGGCTGATGCAGCGGCTGGATTACGTTCAGGAACTGGGTGTCACGGCGATCTGGCTCTTGCCTTTCTACCCTTCGCCTCTGCGCGATGACGGCTACGACATCTCGGATTACCGCTCGATCAATCCGTCCTACGGGACAATGAAGGATTTCAAGGCCTTCGTGACCGAGGCGCACAGACGCGGCATCCGCGTCATCACCGAACTGGTGATCAACCACACATCGGACCAGCATCCGTGGTTCCAGCGGGCGCGGCGCGCCAAGCCCGGCTCTGCCGCCCGAGACTGGTATGTCTGGTCCGACACGGACGAGAAATGGCCCGAAACGCGGATCATCTTTCTGGACACCGAGAAATCGAACTGGACCTGGGACCCGGTTGCCGGCGCCTATTACTGGCACCGCTTCTATTCGCACCAGCCCGACCTGAATTTCGACAATCCGCGCGTTCTGGCCGAGGTGCTGAAGGTCATGCGGATGTGGCTGGACATGGGCGTCGACGGCCTGCGGCTGGACGCGATCCCCTATCTGGTCGAACGCGACGGCACCAACAACGAGAACCTGCCCGAGACGCATGACGTCCTCAAAGCCATCCGTGCCGATCTGGACGCGCATTTCCCCGACCGGATGCTGCTGGCCGAGGCGAACCAGTGGCCCGAGGATACCCGCCCCTATTTCGGCGAGGGGGACGAGTGCCACATGGGCTTTCACTTCCCGCTGATGCCGCGCATGTACATGGCACTGGCCCAGGCCGACCGCCACCCGATCACCGACATCATCCGCCAGACCCCCGAGATCCCCGAGAATTGCCAATGGGGCATCTTCCTGCGCAACCATGACGAGCTGACGCTGGAAATGGTGACCTCGGAGGAACGGGACTATCTATGGCAGACCTACGCCACCGATACCCGCGCGCGCATCAATCTGGGCATCCGCCGCAGGCTGGCGCCCCTGATGCAGAACGACCGCCGCAAGATCGAGCTGCTCAATTCGCTGCTGCTGTCCATGCCCGGCACGCCGATCATCTATTACGGCGACGAGATCGGCATGGGCGACAATTACTATCTGGGCGACCGCGACGGGGTGCGCACGCCGATGCAATGGACGGGCGACCGCAATGCGGGCTTTTCCACCGCCAAGCCGCAGCAGCTTTACCTGCCCGCCATCATCGATGCCGTCTATGGCCATCAGGTCATCAATGTAGAGGCACAGGCCGAGGACCCGTCCTCGCTGCTGAACTGGATGCGGCGGATGATCACCGTGCGCCGCCAGCACCCCGCCTTTGGCCGGGGCGAGATGACGCTGCTTTACCCCGGCAACCGCAAGATCCTGGCCTATCTGCGCCAGCACGAGGGGCGCGCCTATCTCTGCGTGGCGAACCTGTCGGATGCCGCCCAGGCGGTGGAACTGGACCTTGCGCGCCATCGCGGGCGGGTGCCGGTGGAACTGACGGGGCGCTCGGCCTTTCCGCCGATCGGCGATCTGCCCTACATGCTGACGCTGCCAGCCTACGGCTTCTACTGGTTCGCCCTGTCGGGACCCGAGGAAATGCCGTCCTGGCACGACCAGTTGCCCGAGATCCTGCCCGAATTCATCACCCTGACCACGCGGGACGGCACCGTCGCCACCGCGTTGGCGGGGCGCGAGGGTGCCCAGTTCCGCCACGAGGTGCTGCCGCAATGGCTGCCCCTGCAACGCTGGTTCGCGGCCAAGGATCAGGCCGCGCCCGACCGCGTCGGGCTGGACCATCTAGGCGATCTGGGACAAGGCGAACACGCGCTGGTCTCGATCCGCACCGCCGATGGCGCGGACGCGCCGCGCTACTTCCTGCCGCTGTCGGCCCGGTGGGGCGACGACCATCTGCGGCCGGGCGCGCCCAAATTGTCCTGGACCTTGGCCAAGATCCGCCACACCGCGCGCGTCGGCGCGCTGATCGACGGGGCCTTCGACGAAAGGCTGCCGGTCCTGATGCTGGACGCGATGAAGGCCGACGACCGGCAGGGCGCGCTGCATTATCACGGCACCGATGCCCTGCGCGCCATCGCCGATCCCGGCGCGCTGCGTCAGCTGGGGGTCGAGCAGTCTAACCTGTCGGTTGCCTTCTCGGACCAGATCATCCTCAAGCTCTACCGCAGGCTGAGGGCGGGGCGGCAACCCGATGTCGAGGTCGCGCATTTCCTGACCGAGGTTGCGGGCTATGCCCACACGCCGCGCTATCTGGGTCATCTGGCGCATGTGGCCGAGGACGAGACCGTGCTGGCCGCCGCATTCGCCTTTGTCCCCAATCGCGGGGATGCCTGGTCGGGCGTGATCGACGCGCTGTCGCTGGAACTGAACGATCACGAGACCTGGTCGCTGACCGCCGACGATCCTGCGCCGCCGCATGGCTTCGACTTTCCCCTGTCGATCGGCGCGCTTCTGGGGCAGCGGACGGCAGAGCTGCATCTGGCGCTGGCGACCCCGACCGATGACCCGGCCTTTGCGACCGAGCCGATGACCGCGGGGCATCTGTCGCACTGGGCCGCCGAGGCCGAGGCCGAGGCCATCGCGCTGCTGGATCGGCTGGAAGGCGCCGAGCTGCCCGAAGATGCCGCACCGCTGGCGACCAAGCTGCTGGATGACCGGGCGCTGCTGTTGGACCGCCTGCACGGGATCGGTCGGATGCAGCCCTCGGGCAGCCTGACGCGGATCCATGGCGATTTCCACCTGGGGCAGGTTCTGCTGGCCCAGAACGACATCGCCATCATCGATTTCGAGGGCGAACCCTCGCGCAGCCTGGCCGAGAGGCGGGCGAAGACCTCGCCCCTGCGCGATGTGGCGGGGATGCTGCGCTCGTTCGACTATGCCGCGCAGACGGCCGCCGCTCGCCATCGCACCAGCTTTGGCGGCTCGGCGGAACGCGCCCTCGAACGGATCGACGAATGGCGCACAACGGCCAGTGACGCCTTCCTGACGGCCTATCGCCACCAGATGCAGGGCGCCCCGAACATGCCCGCCGAGCCCTTGGCCGGGGCGCTTCTGGACCTCTTCCTGCTGCAGAAGGCGGTCTACGAGGCAGGCTACGAACTGGGCAACCGCCCTGCCTGGATCGGCATTCCGCTGGCCGGCATCCTTGATCTGCTGAACCGAGAGGCCCCATGACCGATACCGTTGCGCCCGACCTGCCCGATGGTCTGACCCTGTCGGCCATCGAGGCCATCCTGCGCGGCAGGCATCACGACCCCTTCGCCATCCTCGGGCCGCATGACGGCCAGCTGCGCGTCTTCGCCCCCCAGGCGGCCGAGGTGGATGCGCTGTCCGGCGACCGCATGATTCCGCTGGAACGCATTCATCCAGAGGGGTTCTTCTGCGGCCCTGCCCCGGACGGCCCCTATCGGCTGGTCATGAGCGCCGGCGATCACGCCTGGCAGACCGATGACCCCTATCGCTTTGGTCCGGTTCTGGGCGAGATGGACGAGTATCTTCTGGCCGAGGGCAGCCACAGGCGGCTTTACGACCGGCTCGGCGCGCATCCCCTGACGCATGAGGGCGTGGCGGGGGTCAGCTTCGCGGTCTGGGCGCCGAATGCGCGGCGCGTCAGCGTGGTGGGCGATTTCAACGCCTGGGACGGACGGCGCCACCCGATGCGGCGCAGGCTGGGGCCGGGCGTCTGGGAATTGTTCATTCCGGGCCTCGGCGCCGGCGACATCTACAAATACGAGGTTCTGGGCGTTCACGGCGAATGCCTGCCGCTCAAGGCCGATCCGGTGGGCTTTGCCCATCAGGCCCCGCCCGAGACGGCTTCGGTCGTCCACGGCCTGCCCGAACATGACTGGCACGATCAGGGCTGGATGGCGGCCCGCGCCTCGCGGCAGGACCGGCACGCCCCGATCTCAATCTACGAGATGCATCTGGGTTCGTGGCGCCGGGGCGGCGCGGACGAGATCCTCGATTACGACGCCATCGCGGATCTGCTGGTCTCGTATCTGGACCGGATGGGGTTCACCCATGTCGAATTCCTGCCCGTCAGCGAACATCCCTTCACCGGGTCATGGGGCTATCAGCCAATCGGGCTTTTCGCCCCGACCAGCCGCTTTGGCCCGCCCGAGGGGTTCGCGCGCCTCGTGGACCGGCTGCATCAGGCCGGGATCGGTGTGATCATGGACTGGGTGCCCGCGCATTTCCCCTCGGACGCGCATGGCCTGGCGCAGTTCGACGGCACCGCGCTTTACGAACATGCCGATCCGCGTCAGGGCTTTCACCAGGACTGGAACACGCTGATCTACAATTTCGGCCGTCGCGAGGTCGCCAATTTCCTTGAGGCCAGCGCACTTTACTGGATCGACCGCTTCCATGTGGACGCGCTGCGGGTCGATGCCGTCGCCTCGATGCTGTATCTGGACTATTCGCGCCAACCCGGCGAATGGGTGCCCAACCCGCAGGGCGGCAACGAGAACCTGGAAGCCATCGCCTTCCTGCGCGGGGTCAATGAACGCGTCGCCGCCGACCATCCGGGCGCGATCACCATCGCCGAGGAATCGACCGCCTTTCCCCATGTCAGCCGACCCGTCGATCAGGGCGGGCTGGGTTTCGGCTTCAAGTGGAACATGGGCTGGATGCACGACACGCTGGCCTATTTCCGCCGCGACCCGATCCATCGCCGGCACCATCAGCACGACCTGACCTTTGGCCTCGTCTATGCCTTCTCGGAGGATTTCGTCCTGCCGCTCAGCCATGACGAGGTGGTGCATGGCAAGGGCTCGCTGATCAGGCAGATGGCGGGCGACCGGTGGCAGAAATTCGCGAATCTGCGGGCCTATTTCACCTTCATGTGGACGCATCCGGGCAAGAAGCTTCTGTTCATGGGCGGCGAGTTCGCGCAGGAACGCGAATGGAACCACGACCAGTCGCTGGACTGGCACCTGCTGGACGATCCGATGCATCGCGGCATCCAGGGGCTGGTGGCCGACCTGAACCGGATCTACCGCGACTTCCCCGCCCTGCACCGGCTGGATTGCGACCCGGCGGGTTTCGAATGGATCGATGCCAGCGACACGGCGCAAAGCGTGCTGGTCTGGCAGCGCAATTCGGATGACGGTTCCCCGCCCGTCGTCGTCGTCTGCAACCTCACCCCGGTCGTGCGCGAGGATTACCGCATCGGCGTGCCTGCCGCAGGTGCATGGCGGCTGATCCTGAACAGCGACGAGGAACGCTACGGCGGTTCGGGCGTTGGGGAACAAGCGCATCCGGTGGCCGAGGCAGAACCCTGGCACGGGCGCGAGCATTCGCTGCGCCTGACCCTTCCACCCCTCGCCACGATCGTGATGACCCCTGCATGAGCAAGAACGACCTTATCGTCCATCCGGGCAGCCCGGCCTCTCTGGGCGCGACCTGGGATGGATCGGGAACGAATTTCGCCATCTTCTCGGCCCATGCCACCAAGGTCGAGCTGTGCCTGTTCGACAGCCGCGGCAAGCGCGAGACCGCCCGCATCCCGCTGCCCGAATATACCGACGAGGTCTGGCACGGCTATCTGCCTCAGGTGCGGCCCGGCCAGCTTTACGGCTACCGGGTCCACGGCCCCTATGACCCCGCGAACGGGCATCGCTTCAACCCCAACAAGCTGCTGCTGGACCCCTACGCGCTGGAGCTTCAGGGCGATATCCGCTGGCATGACGCGCTGTTCGGCTACCGGATCGGGCATGGCCGCGAGGATCTGTCCTTCGACCGGCGCGACAGCGCCTTTGTCATGCCCAAATGCGTCGTTGTCGATCCGGCCGTCACATGGGGGCCGGATCTGCGCCCGAACCGCCCCTGGGCCGAGACGGTGATATACGAGGCCCACGTCAAGGGCATGACCGCCCGCCATCCCGGCATTCCCGAAAAGCTGCGCGGCAGTTTCGGCGGGCTGGCCGATCCGCGCGTGATCGACCACCTGAACGACCTTGGCGTGACCGCGATCGAATTGATGCCCGCGCAGGCCTTCTTCGACGACCGGTACCTTATTGAAAAGGGCCTGACGAATTACTGGGGCTATAACACGGCGGGATTCTTCGCGCCGGCCATGCGCTACATCTCGCCGGGGGCGAACCTGCACGAGTTCAAGCTGATGGTCCGCCGCCTGCACGAGGCCGGGATCGAGGTGATCCTGGACGTGGTCTACAACCACACGGCCGAGGGCAACCAGATGGGCCCCACGCTCAGTTTTCGCGGCATCGACAATGCCAGCTATTACATCCAGGCCGACGATCCGCGCTATTACTTCGACACGACGGGCTGCGGCAACACGCTGGACCTGACCCATCCGCGCGTGCTGCAGATGGTGATGGACAGCCTGCGCTACTGGGTGCAGGACTGCCATGTCGACGGCTTCCGCTTTGATCTTGCCTCGTCTCTCGGGCGCGACCGCGATCAGTTCAGCCCCTCGGCCACGTTCCTTGACACGGTGCGGCAGGACCCGGTCCTGTCGGGCGTCAAGCTGATTGCAGAGCCTTGGGATACGGGCGCGAACGGCTATCAGCTGGGGAATTTCCCGCCCGGCTGGGCCGAATGGAACGACCAGTATCGCGACACCGTGCGGTCCTACTGGAAGGGCGATCAGGCGATGCTGCCCGCCCTGGCATCCTGCCTGACCGGCTCGGCCGACCGTTTCGACAAACGCGGCCGCCGCCCCTGGGCCAGCGTGAACTTCGTCACAGCCCATGACGGTTTCACGCTGATGGACACGGTCAGCTACAACGACAAGCACAACGAGGCGAACAAGGAAGACAACCGCGACGGCCATTCCGACAATCGCAGCTGGAATTGCGGGGTCGAGGGGCCGACCGGGGACGAGGACATCCTCGATCTGCGCGACGGGCTGCGCCGGGCGATGATGACCACGCTGATGCTGTCGCAGGGCACGCCGATGATCCTGATGGGCGACGAGATCGGCCGCAGCCAGGACGGCAACAACAACGCCTATTGCCAGGACAATGCCATGAACTGGCTGGAATGGGATGACCCCGCCCCGCGCGAAGGCGCGTTCCGCGACTATCTGCGCGGCCTGATCGCGCTGCGCCGCTCGCGTCCGCTTCTGTCGCTGCCGTCCTTTCTCAGCAGCGACCGGCTGCGGGTGCGGGTCGAGTGGCTGCGCCCGGACGGCCAGCCGATGGAGGACGAGAACTGGCATGACCCCGACGCCCGCAGCGTCGGCATGTGGCTGCGCAACGACGGCGAAAGCCTGCTGGTGCTGTTCAACGCCCATTTCGAGCCCGTCCCCATGACCCTGCCGCCGCCGGACCACGCCAGCGCGTGGACCTGCCTTCTGGACAGCGACACCGGCGCGCTGCATCTGCGCGACGCCCCCGTCCAGTCGGACCAGAATCCCGCTCTTGCCCCCCGCAGCATCATGGTCCTGGAGGATCGCCCCTCATGAGTCGCAACTATGCCTGGGGACCCCAGCCGGTCGAGGGCGGGACCCGCTTCCGCCTCTGGGCGCCGGGTCAGGACCATCTGTCGCTGCGATGCGGTGGGCAGGATCACCCGATGCAGCCCCAGGATGAGGGCTGGTTCGCGCTGACGCTGGAGGGTGTGGCTCCGGGCACGGAATACGGCTTTTTGCTGAATGACGGCCAGGTCGTGCCGGACCCCGCCTCGCGCATGCAGGCCGGGTCGGTCCACGCCCTGTCGCGGCTGGTCGTTCCGGGCCGGTTCGACTGGCATCCATGGACCCCGCGCCCCTGGGAAGAGGCCGTGATCCTGGAACTGCATGTCGGCACATTTACCCCGGAAGGCACGTTCGGCGCGGTGATCGACCGCCTGCCCCATCTGGTCGCCACCGGCATCACCGCGATCGAGATCATGCCCGTCGCGCAATTCGCGGGCAATCGCGGCTGGGGCTATGATGGCGTGCTGCCCTATGCGCCCCATCCCGCCTATGGAACGCCCGACGACCTCAGGGCCTTGGTCGATGCCTGCCACAGGCATGGGCTGATGGCACTGCTGGACGTCGTCTACAACCATTTCGGACCCGAGGGGAATTACCTCTCGGCCTATGCGCCCGACTTCTTCGACCCTGACCGACTGACGCCCTGGGGCAAAGCCATTGCCTATGATCGCCAACCCGTACGGCGCTTCTTCATCGAGAACGCGCTTTACTGGCTGGATGAATTTCGGTTCGACGGGTTGCGTCTGGATGCGGTCGATCACCTGCGCGATGCCAGCGACCCCGAGATTCTGGTCGAGATCGCGCAAGAGATCCGCGCCCACTTCCCCCACGCCCATCTGACGACCGAGGACAACCGCAACATCACCGCCCTGCACGAACGCGGTCCCGACGGCGGCGTGCCGCTCTATACGGCCGAATGGAACGACGATTTCCACAACGTGGCCCATGTGATCGCCACCGGCGAGGCCGAGGGCTATTACGCCGATTTCGCCACCGACCCCTGGCCGAAATTCGGCCGCGCGCTGGCCGAGGGCTTTGTCTGGCAGGGCGAAGGCGGGCACGGCGCGCCCTCGGCCCATCTGCCGCCGACGGCCTTTGTCGATTTCCTGCAGAACCACGACCAGACCGGCAATCGCGCCTTTGGCGAGCGGCTGCTGACGCTGGCGCCCGAGCCTATGGTCCGGGCGCTGATGACCATCCACCTGCTGTCGCCGCATGTCCCCTTGATGTTCATGGGCGAGGAATGGGGCGAGACCCGGCCCTTCGCCTTTTTCACCGATTTCGACGGCGATCTTGCCCGGATCGTGCGCGAAGGGAGGCGCCGCGAATTCGCGGGCTTTGCCGCCTTCGAGGCCGAGGCGACCCGCGACGCCATTCCCGACCCCAATGCCCGCCAGACCTTCGAGGCCTCGCGCATCGACTGGAACCGCGCCGCCTCGCCCGAGGGGCGGGACTGGCTGGCCTTCGTGCGGGGGCTGCTGGACCTGCGGCGGGACTGGGTCCTGCCGCATCTGAAGGGTGCGCCGGGCCGGTCGGGCCGGGTGATCCGGGCCGAGGACGGCCTGATCGCGGTCGATTGGACATTGAATGGCGCACGGCTGGGCCTGCGGGCCAACCTGTCCGAGGCCGAGGCCGACTTGCCGCCCGGCGCGGGTCTCTGCATCCACGGCCTGCCCGGTGCACTGCCGCCGTCTCAGGTCGCCTGGTGGCACGAGGTCGCCGAATGATCCCCCTGCGCGCGACATACCGCCTGCAATTCAGTGCCGATTTCCGCTTTGTCGATGCCGCTGCGCTGGTGCCGTGGCTGGCCTCGATGGGAATCAGCCATGTCTATGCCTCGCCCATCTTCGCCGCCCGCCCCGGCAGCACGCACGGCTATGACGTCACCGATTACAACCGCCTCAACCCCGCGATGGGCACGCGCGCCGATTTCGATGCGATGGTCGCGACCCTCGACGATCACGATATGGGGCTGATCCTCGACTTCGTGCCGAATCACATGGGCATCGGGGGCGATGCGAATGCCTGCTGGGACAGCGTGATGGAATGGGGTCCGCACAGCCCCTATGCCCATTGGTTCGACATCGACTGGGACCGGCTGGACGGCAAGCTGCTGTTTCCCTTTCTGGGCGCCGCCTATGGCACCGTGCTGGAAGAGGGCGGCTTGCGGCTGCAACTGGAACAGGACGGACGTCTTGCCGTGCGCGCCCATGACAGCCACCGCCTGCCGATCAACCCGCTGGATTATGCCGAAATCCTCGACTGTGCGGGATCGCCTCTGGCACCCGCCTTTGCCGCGATGGCAGGTGCGGGGCCGACGCATCCCGGCTGGGCGGACCTGTTCGCGCAGCTGGCCGAGGCCGGGGCCGATCTGTCACCTTATGAGGACACGGCGCGGCTGGATGCGCTGATCGCACGCCAGCATTGGCGGGCAGCCAGCTTCACGCTGGACGCTGATGCGATCAACTACCGGCGCTTTTTCACGATCAGCGATCTGGCCGGGGTGCGGGTCGAGGATCCGCGCGTCTTCGACGAGACACACGCCTTGGTCCTGTCGCTTCTGCGCGACGGCGCGGCCAGCGGCATCCGCATCGACCATATCGACGGCCTGCGCGACCCGCGCGGCTATTGCCGCAGGCTGCGCCAGGCGGTCGGCAAACCCTTCTGGCTGTTCGTGGAGAAGATCCTCGGCCCGGACGAGGCCCTGCCGGCCGATTGGGACACGGACGGGACGACGGGCTACGAATTCGCCAATCAGGTCGTGACCCTCATGGCGGACCCGGCCGGCAACGCCGCGCTGGACCGAATCTATGCCGAGACGACCGGCCAGAGCCAACCGCCCGACGAGATCGTGCACGAGGGCAAGCTGGCGGTCATGTCCGGTCCCATGCGCGCCGAGGCCGAGGCCCTGACCGACGCGCTGGCCGCGATCGCCGCAGAGACGCCGCAATGGGCCGATCTGGGCCGCGGGGCGATCCGCGAGGCTCTGATGCAGCTGATCGCGGCGCTGGACGTCTATCGCACCTATGGCGACGCGCAGGGAATGCCGGCCGAAAGCCGCGCCCGGATCGAGGCGGCGCTGGACCGCGCCCGCGCCCGTGCGCCCGATCCCGACCCGGTGGTGTGGGACATGCTGGCCGCGACGCTGACGCTGGACGCGCTTGGAACCCTGCCTGATCAGCGCGAGGCAATCATGGCGGCCGTGACGCGTTTCCAGCAGCTTTCGGGACCGGTCATGGCCAAGGGGCTCGAGGATCGTGCGCTCTATCGCTTCAACCGGCTGATCGCCCTGAACGAGGTCGGCTCTCATCCCGGCGATACGGAATTGTCGGTGGCCGAATTCCACGCGGCCCAGTCCGCGCGGCTGGAAGAGACGCCCCGGAACATGCTGTGCACCGCCTCCCATGACACGAAGCGCGGCGAGGATGCGCGGATGCGGATCGTCGCGATCAGCAGCAACACCGCCCTGTGGGAGACGCGGCTGGCCGATTGGAGCATGCTGCTGGGCGATGCCGCCTCGGGCGTCGATCCGAACGAGCTCTATTTCTTCTACCAGCTGCTTCTGGGCCTCTGGCCTGACGATGGCGTCGTGGACGACGATCTGGCCGCACGGGTGCGTGACGGCATGCTCAAATCCGTGCGCGAGGCTGCGGCCAATACGCGCTGGATCAACCCGGACGAAGCCTACGAAGCGGCCTTGGACCGGCTGATAACGGCGGCGCTGACCCAGCCGGGCTTCCGCGAATCCTTCACCGGCTTTCTGTCGGCCCTGCGCCCGGATGCCGAGGCCGCCAGCCTGATCCAGACGGTCCTGAAGCTGACCGTGCCGGGCGTGCCCGACATCTATCAGGGCGCCGAGGCGGGAGACCATTCGCTGGTCGATCCCGACAATCGCCGACCCGTCGATTTCGCGCTGCGCCGCGAGATGCTGGATGCATGGGATGGCGGTCCGCCCCTGTCGGGTTCGGGCGGCTTTGCGGCGCGGAAGCTGCGCCTGACGGCCGCGCTGCTGCGCCTGCGGGCCGCAAGGCCCGACCTGTTCGCCAAGGGGCTTTACCGTCCCCTGCCCGCCTCGGGCCCCGGTGCGGCGTCGGTTCTGGCGTTCCTGCGCGAGGACGGGACGGATGCGCTGATTGTGGCGGTCGCGCTGCATCCGCGCCCCGATTGGGCGAATGTGGTTCTGCCGCATCCAGGCGGCCCGGACCGCTGGCGCGACATCCTGGACGAGCGGCTGGTCGCACCGGACGATGCTGCGGACCTTTTCTCACGGCGTCGGGTGGCGGTCCTGCGCCCGGATTGATCAAGGCCGGCGCGGTCCGGCCTCACGGGCCGCCCGGAATTTGAACAAGGTGCAATATTTGCATCGATACAATTGAAGATTGTTCGATTAAACCGTTCCGTATATTATCGCGTTGCATCTATCCAAGACCAGCCGTTCGACGAGGTTAACCGGTCGACCAGCATGCATTTGAAAAAAAGACATAGAAAGCAGAACGCTATCGCCTTGGCCATCGTCGCCGCGACGGCCACTCTGATGCTGGCGCTGTTTCTTGTCGGAAGCCAGCTTCTTCGATTGCGGACGGGCGAGGTTCAGGATGCCTCGATGACGCAGGCGGCGCAGGTCCGGACGAACGGCGCCGCGCTGGCCTTTGCACATGCCCTGTCCGAGAACTGGCGCCAGGTCGTCTGGCTGTCCCGCGCCATCGAAGAGGGCGACGAGGTCGATATTGCCGAGACGCTCGGCGCGCTTGTTCAGGACCACCGCAGGATCAGCTGGGCGGGTTTCGTCTCGCCCGAGGGGACGGTGCTGGCGGCCTCGCGCAACCTGCTGCTGGGGGCCGATGTCTCGGCCCGGCCCTGGTTTCAGGCGGGGCTGCGCGGCGATCACGCGGGCGACGTGCACGAGGCGGTCCTTCTGAACGACCTGCTGGGCGGCTCGCAGGAAGAGCCGCTGCGCTTTCTGGACTTTGCCCGCCCCGTCATCGACCCCGACGGCACGCTTATGGGCGTTGTCGCCGTCCATATCGACGCGGCCTGGGCACAGGCCTACCTGAACGAGATCGCCGACAGCCTCCAGGTCGAGCTGTTCATCGTCGATGATGCGCTTCAGGTGAAATTCGCGACAGATCCGCTGCTGGATGGCGCGCTCAATCTCTGGGCGCTTGAACAGGTGGGCACCGTGTTTTCGGGCGGGCTCGAAGTCTGGCCGGACGGGCGCCGGTATCACTCGGCGGTGGTCCGCGATCTGCATCAGGGGCTGATGCCCGATTTCGGCTGGCGGCTGGTGGGCCGGCTCGATCCGATGTCCTACAGCGGGATCGTGGGGCGCATCCCCTCCGATGTGGAGGCCATGCTGTCGCGGGAAGGCGCGGCACGGATGCTGCGTGGCGTCCTTGGGGCGCTGGCGCTTGGCGTGGTGGGGCTGACGGCGCTGGCGATCTTCCTGCGCCAGTCGCTGGACCGCGAAGCCGGGCGGGCGCAATCCGTAGGCCACCAGCTCGCGCGCAGCCAGAGACGCTTTTCCGTCATTGCCGAAAGCGCGGCTCTGCCCATCGCGACCCTGCGCGACGGCATCTATCACTCGGCCAATCCCGCGGCGGTCCGGCTGCTGGGCTACGAACGCGAGACCGACCTGACCGGCCGTGCATTTCTGGATGTCTCGCCGGCCGGCGAGAGCCAGGACGATGGCGGCCTGCAGGAGTGGAGCGATTTCGAGGACGCGCTGCACAGCGCACAGACCTTGCGGATCGGATGGCAGCACGAGCGGCCGGACGGACAGGTGGCGCATCTGGACGTGCTGCTCTGCGAGGTGCCGACCGAAGCCGGGACCGAGGTGATCGCGATCATGCAGGACATGACCTCGCGGCACGCGGCAGATGCGCTGCTGCGCGATTACCAGAGCCATCTTGAACGCGCCGTCGCCGAGCGCACCGAACAGCTTGAGCAGAAGCGGATGGAGCAGCAGGCCATCCTGAATGCGGCGATGGTCGGGATCGCGGTGCTGCGCGACGGCGTGATCGTGCAGACCAACCCCCCGCTTCTGCGCAAATTCGCGCTGAACCAGCCGGCGAACGACGCCAATGTGCAATGGCACCTGCTCAAGGCGCTGATCCTGCCGGGCGACCGGGCCGCGGCCGCCGCCGACGCCTTCGCCCGCAGCGAGGCCTATCATTTCGAGGATACGCTGGAACGCCAGGACGGCACGCATTTCCGCGCCCGCGTCACCGTGGCGCCGCTTTACCCGTCCGATCCCGCCGCGGGGGCGGTCTGGGTCGTCCGCGACGTGACCGACGAACGCGAGGCCGAGCTTGCGACCCGCCAGAGCAAGGACATCGCGGACCAGGCGGGCCAGCTCAAGATGCAGTTCCTGGCGACCATCAGCCACGAGATCCGCACGCCCCTGAACGCGGTTCTGGGGTTCATGGATCTTGCCGCCGAGGAAAGCGACCCCGCCGAGCGGCTTCGGCATATCGACAAGGCGCGCCGGTCGGGTCGGCAGGTGGCGGGTCTGCTCAACGACCTGCTGGATCTGTCGCGGGCGGAATCGGGACGGATGGAGATCGAATCGATCCGTTTCGATCTGGCCGAACTGGCCCATGAATGTCTTGAATCGGTCGCGCCCCTGATCGGGTCGAAAGAGGTTGAGCTGGTTCTGGACATTGCGCCCGATCTTCCGGCCGAATTGCTGGGCGATCCGCTGCGGCTGCGGCAGATCCTGGGCAATTACCTGTCGAACGCCGCCAAGTTCACCGCCTCTGGCGAGATCGTCCTGTCGGTCACGGGCCAGCATGTCGAGGGTGACGAATGGCGCCTTCGGCTGGCCGTGGCCGATACGGGCATCGGGCTTTCGGACGAACAGACGGCGGTGCTGTTTTCCAGCTTCACCCAGGCCGACAAGTCCACCGCGCGGCTTTATGGCGGCACCGGGCTTGGCCTTGCCATCTGCAAGCAGCTCGCAGGGTTGATGGGCGGCAGCGTCGGTGTCCAATCGGTGCGGGGCAAGGGCAGCCTTTTCTGGATCGAACTGCCCCTGATCGCGGCAGGCACGGCGCCCATCGCCCCGCCGGACGAGGAACAGGGCGCGGCCTATCTGGCCGTCGCCTGTCCGCGCCTGGCCGACAGTCTTGCGCGCGCGCTGCAAAGCGTCGGCCTGATGCTTGTCGACGAACCGCGAGCCGATGCCGTGACGATCATGGACGACCGCGAGATCGAGGCCAGGGGCCTGTCGCCCGAGACCTTTGCCCCCGGCCCCGGCATCTTCCTGTCCCGCAGCATGGCCGAAACGGTCAGCCCCCGGACGATCATGCTGCGAAAGCCGGTCAGCCCCTGGGTGCTGGTCAACCGCGCGCAGTTCATGCTGCAGCAACCCACCGGCACCGTCTTTTCACAACGGAACCAGCCGGTCGAGGCGTTCCGCGACCGGCCTTGGGCACTGGTCGCCGACGATTCTCCGATGCTGCGCGACCTCTCCGAGCAGCTTCTGAACCGGCTGGGGTTCCAGGTGACGACGGTCGAGAACGGCGCAGCGGCGGTGCAGGCGGTGCTGGACAACGCCTTTGACGTGGTCTTCATGGACCATCAGATGCCCGTCGTGGACGGGATCGAGGCGACCAGACGCATCCGCGCGCTTGGGACCAGCCGCGCAAGCGTGCCCATCATCGGCGTCAGCGGGACCGACTCGCCCGAATTGCGGCGCCTGTGCCTGGCGGTGGGGATGGACGAGTTCCTGCTGAAGCCCATCGCCCGCAAGGACGTTCAGCGCGTGCTGAGAGACGGCCCGCTGAGCCGCGTTTCCTCGCGGAAAGGCTCCTAGCGCGGAGCCTTCCAGAGATAGGCGAATCCGGGTGTCATCAATCGCGACACGACCACGCTGGCGATATCGACCGAGCCGAGATGCAGCGTCGGATCCCAGAACATGTTGCCTTCCAGAATGACCGGACCCTCGGGGCCGATGGCGACATCCCAGCCGATGGTGATCGGGGCCGGGCCGATCATCTCGTGCAATTGCAGGCAGTGGCGGACCGCCTCGTCGTAATGCGGGATGCTGTAGCCCTCGAGGGTGTCCAGACCCAGTGGCGCGGCGGAAAGCTGCGCGCCCGCCTTGCTGCGCGGTATCGCGCAGAGCCCGCCCGAGGCTTGATCGACGCCAGCGCAGTAACCCCCGCCGCTGAGATTGTCGACGATATTGCCCGCAGCGCCGATCCGGATGGCGGTCGCCAGGGACACGGCCTCGGGGCAGTTGCGGCCCAGCATCGTCACGACGCGCAGGCTGTTGATGCTGGACGGATTGAGCGCCGCCATCCTGTCATGCTGGACGAGACGCTTCTGGATCAGCGCGGGATAGGTCAGGGACCGCAGCTTGGCGATGATCTCGTCGCGCGTGGCGGGCTTGCCGTTGAGGCTGCACCCGGCCTCAGAGACGTTCACCAGAAAAGCGCCCTCGCCTCCATGGCCCTCGCGGTCCTTGATGAACAGGTCGCCCTGATGGCGGGCGAGGAATGTCGGCAGGTCGGTTTTCTGCTGCGTCGCGACATCATAGACGACGCCCCGCCGCAGCAGGGCCAGCGTCTCGGGGGTGTCGAAACCCGCATTTCGGACCCACCCGTCAAAGACCAACTTGTCGCGGAACACATGAAGCCGCTGCGTTCGCCGGTTCAGCGCATAGACGACATGATGGAACCTGCTTCGCCAGTTCCCGGCCTTCGGGGTCTCGTTCTCTGCGAGGCCCAGCCGCGCGCGCCCGACCGCCTCGACGAAGCGGTGTCCCAGACCATCCTTGGCGGCCGGGGCGGGCGCCTGAACAGGCACGGCGGGCCTGACGGTATCCATCATCTGGCACATCAGCCGGTCGCCATAGGGCGTGAACGCCTCTCCGGCCGAAGGGTACGAAGTGAACTCGCCAAAAACCGGACCGCGCGTGGTCATGTAGAAATCCAGCCGGTAGAACTCGTCGATATCGGCCGAGATGCGTTCAGCCATCGCGATCATCACTTCAAGATCGCCGGGGCGGGCATAGGCTGGACCCATGCGATAGTTCGTCTTGATGGGGCGGTCGATGTAGGACCAGTCGCGCGTAAAGAAGGAGTTGGTGCGCAGCTTCTTTTCCGGATTGCGGTCGATTACCTGGATCAAGCCACATCTTCCCTTTGCCGCAAAGACCTTGAAGTCGCGGGGAATGGCAAAGGCGGGATCGTAATCCTGCAGAAATTCTTCGGCGATGACCCTTGTTCCGGTTTTTTCGAGGATCTTGTCAGCTGCCCAGACCTCGCGGACATAGCGCGCCCGGTCATGCAGAGGCACTCGGTCGCCGTTCATAAGGTTGATCTCGCCGTCCAGCAGGATTACGCCCTTGCTGTCAGCGCCGTTATTGGGCTTGATGACGACGCGCGGCGGAAGGGTATCAAAAGCCAGCTGATCCAGCGACGCAACCTCGGCATAGATTTGTGGAAGCGGCAATGCCAAGCGGCTGATATAGTCGGTCATGACCGACTTGTTCACCAGCGAGGCCAAGAACAGCCTCCGCGCCTGAAGCGCCGGATCCGGGTCAGGGTTCTTACGCTGATACCATTCGGAGAGGCGCTGATTCATGCGCTGCTTGAAGGTCGGGTTGGGTCGCTTCTCGTCCAGCATCAACTTGCCGCCTTTACTGGTTCGGCTGTCTTGCGCCGCCGATACTTAACATGTGCGCGGGCGGTTGCCTGACGGCGCGGATCAGCGAGATTCATCCCGGGGCGCATCCTTCCCTTCGTCGACCGGGGGCGAAGCTCGCAAGAGCCTCATGCTGAGCGCACGCAGCGGCCTCGTGATCCTCCACGAGCGCGAGGACAAGACGGCTGCCAGTGTCTCGGCCGTCTGTGCGTGTCGCATCACGGCCCTGTCGCGCTGTTCCTCGGCCTGTTTGCGCCGTGACCTTTCCTGACGAAGCTCGGCAAACATCTGGTGCAATTCCGCCGTGACCCGCGCCAGTCTGCCTGGCGCAGCGTTTACCGAAGCACCCTCAGCGTCGGAAAATGCCAGCTGCTGAAGCAACAGCTGTTCGCGCATCAGCCTTGCGGCGCTCGCACTGTCCAGAAGGGCCGCGTAATGCGAGGCGGCCTGGGTCAGCGGCGCGGATTGGGCGAGGCCAAGGCTTGCGTCATCCAATGCCGCCAGCGTGTCGTAAGTGGCACGCTCGCTTGCCAGAACGCCCATCGCCAATAGAACTGCCAGCGGATCCGCCGCACTGCGGACGCCCGTCGATTGCAGACCTGCCCCGCCACCCGCCTGGAAGCGATGCAGAGCCAGAGACGCAGCGTCCCCGGCCTCCAGCCGCGCAGCTGCGATCAATATGCAGCCATCAGGATCGACCCGGTGTAGGTCCAAGAGCGTTTTTGCCCGGTTCTGCCAGTCGCGGGCGACAGGTGCAGGGTCGCGCCCCTCCGCGAAAGCAGCCCCTATTGCGGTCGATGGCAGGGCCCAAAGGATAGCAACCGCCTCGGCCCGCGCGATGCACGATAGATCTGCGATGATCTCGATCTTCGCGCCCTGCTCCGAGATCGCGCGGAGAAGAGCCGGATCCACATCGACGGTCGCCAGAAGGCGCCGTGAGGCCACGGTGTCCTGCGCCAAGCCTGACTTGATGGGCCTCCCCGACGCAAACTCCATCGTCACGTTCGGACCGGCTGGGGCATCAGACATGGCACATCACCTCGGTCACCAGAGCGTCGGCGATACGCGCACGTTCAGCCTCTACGATCCGGAAATCGCCGAAGAGGGCGGAAAGCCGGCGAGCCGAGTCCAGCCACGCCTCGGCCATCTCGGCATCGGGCGAAAAGTCCTTCAAGTGCAAGGCGGCTTCTTCGACCTCCTTGCCGTATGTGTTCACCATCGCGGCCTGCGGGATTAGTTCGAAAAGCCGATGACGCGGCCCTGCGAAACAAACCGGGATAGCCCCGCAAGCAAAGGCATCAAACGGTTTTTCAGAGATATAGCCATTCAGGTGGATATTCTCCTGGGCCCCCATAAGCAGACAGCGATCATGCAGTCTGGCAAGCTTGTCAAGATGCCAGTCGAACAGCTCCTGCCGGCGCGCCTCATGCCCCCAGCCCTTCCCCAAGCACAGGGCACCATGCGGCAGCATGCGCTTGGCCAATTCGGTGCGATAGGCGCTGAGGCGGACGATCTCGCCCATCGGACCTTCGTGGCGATATCTGGCTTCGGTGCGATATTCGGCGATAAACGCTGCGGGGAGCGAAGCGTCGCGCCAGTGGGCCAGCAGTTCAGCAGGGCTCCGTTTGGCCTGCCGTTCGATCAGGCTGGCATAGCGCATGACGAAGCTGTCATCAGTCATGGGATAATAGGGTAGTATCTCGAAGTCGAAGATTTCCGAGTTGCCATGCGCC
This sequence comes from Scenedesmus sp. KT-U, assembly GCA_029853055.1. NCBI lineage: Eukaryota > Viridiplantae > Chlorophyta > Chlorophyceae > Sphaeropleales > Scenedesmaceae > Scenedesmus > Scenedesmus sp. KT-U. Next base: position 11,878 of record JARWLF010000015.1, on the reverse strand, counting down.
AGATGAGCGTATTCCAGTGTGATGCCGGCCTGGGTCAGGTGATTGCGGCGACCCTGCGGCGCTCCGCTCCAGGTGATCTCCCAAAGTGGCTCTTCCGAGATCACCGCAAGGCGCGTGCCCTTCGCGGCAAGGGCGGCAATGCGCGAGGCATGCTCGCGGAAATCCAGGTCGAACCCGGTCACGACCAGATCGGCCTGTTCGGGTTCCGAAACCAGTCGAATGCGTTCGCCAACATGACGCCGCAGCGGCTGGTAGGACAAGGGGGTGCGGCAGGCGTGACGCCCGAAGAGACAAAGACGAGGCGCGGCGAGGCGCTGGATCGCGGGGACATGCAGCGCCGGCCGCTCTTCCGTCAGTTCGTGCAGGTCCCGCCGGGTAACCTGCAGGGCGCGACGCAGCACCGCATCGAAATGCTCGCCAATGCGTTGTTCGACTATTCTCGCGCGCTCGACTGCGAGCGTCGAGACGAGTTCGCCCGAGGCTGCAATCTCGTCAAGGGCCGCGGCAGGATCTACCAGCAGCCGTCCGCTCCAATCCACCAGCAGCGCCTCGGCGGCGCCGAAAGGCTTTGCATCCGCAGCCGTGGTAGCATTTGAGAGGATGAAATTCAGCAGGTCGGTGACGAAGGTCGGCGCGCCGTAGAGAAGCCAGATCTGGCGCATGGCGTGACGCATGGCGGCGATGCGCTGCGGTTCGGCGGCGATCTGGCCCAGCTGGTCCGGTAGCGCCGCGATGGCCTCGGGGGTCTCAGGGCAGAAGATCGCTGCCTGTTCCCAGAGCCGTCGATCACCAGGAGGCGCCCAGTCATCTGCAAGGATCACCGGGATCGTTCCCGCGGCCAGCGATTCCCACAAGCGGATAGAGTTCGGCCCCGTCCCCGACGGACATAGCGCGAAGACCGATCCGGTCAGGGCATCGCGGAACTGCTCGGACGCGGCAGCGTCTATCAGCGCCTCGGGCTGCTCCAAGGCATTTTTCAGGATTTGCCCGTCATAGACGACGCGCTGATAATGCCAGCCGTCGCGACCGCGGACATTCCCCCTCGGATCGTCGCCCAGAAGGTCGAGGATCCAATTCCGCGACTGCGTCAGATACCACGAATTCGCTCGGGCGCCGATGAAGGAATAAATATGCGGGCGCGGCGCACCGTCTGCCTCGGCCGAGGCCGCAGGCAAGGCGTCGGGCGTTTGAACCGGAAAGAGCGGAAAGGGATGAAACCGTATGTCCGTTCCGTGGGGCGTGTCGTCCTGAAGGTCTGTCAGCGTGGTGTGCGGCCAGAACACGTCCGCAATGCCGGCTTTGTCGAAGAGATACTGGTATTTCCGGGCGAAGATGTGCTGGCAGACTGTAAACTTGCGCCGCCCCTGCGTCGGGATGTTGCAGACACGCTCCAGCTCAGCCATGAGATCGTCCGCATCGGCGGCGCGAGTCTGCAGCTTGTCGATCAGCGTGGCCCAGGGAAAGGCCACATAGACCGGCGCGTGTGGTAGATCCAGCCCTCTCGCCGCCAGGCAGCGGAAGGCGTGCTGTTCGGTGACAGCGGGGAATTGCCATTCCGCGTCCAGCCCAATGATGCCCGGCATCCTGATCAGCGGCCGCTGTGCGTCCGGCATCGGCGCGGAAGTTTCGGGTAGGACGCCGGTCTTGACATGGGCGCGCGGTCGGGGCCCCTCGCCTTCAACCTTGGGCGGGGCTTCGCCGAAGCAGCTTCGATGGCGCGACACAGCCTCGTGCCGAGCGGATTCGTCAAAGAGGCTTAGCACGCCCTCCGGATAGCTGCTGCAGATAGTCCGCCGGATCACATCCTGTCCGGTCGCCAGCGCGCGCAAAGCCTCCTCACGGTCAGCAACGGAAACGACGCGCGCGATTTCGGCAAGATAGCTGTCGCGCTGACTGGCCGAAAGCTGCCCCTGCCTCAGACGGAAGGCGCCCAGGGGAATGTGCGCCTGGACCAGCAAAGCGTGTCCGGCAAAACGCTGCCACAACGCCCAATCTCCCGCCAGCCGGAAGGTCGGCAACAGCCTCTGTCCATCCACCTCATCCCAGAGCCAGCGGCGGAAGAACGTGCCCTCCTGCTGCACGAAGGGCCAATGCCGCCCATCGCACAAACCCGCAGCGACAGCCTTGGTGGGCAAGGGCCGGTCATGCGACTTGATGATCATGTCGTCCTGCATGATCGCCACGGCGCCGCCGAGCCACGAGACCCATTCGGACGAGAATTGGCGCTCGACATTGGCGACGAAGGCCAGTGCGCCGGTCAGCAGCAGGTCATCGGCATTGATCCAGGTCATGAACTGCTCGGGCGTGCCTTCGAGACGGCTGAGACCCTTTGCAAGCGCGTCATACATGCCCTCATCGCCCTCGGAGGACCATGTGAAGCTCACCTCGCGGCACTGGATCGGAAAGTCGCGGCGGCGCAGGCGCTGCTGCCAGCGTTTCAAATGTTCAACCGTGCCGTCGGTCGAGCCGCCGTCCTGCACATGAAACCTTAGCGAGAAGTTTCCCGCTTGAGACACCACGCTCAGGATCGTCCGGTCGATGGTGTCGGCCGCGTTGTAGGAGGGGGTCACAACCGCGATTTCCACCGACATTTTCGCCCTTCCTGTACGATCGACTAGTCTAGGGATCACTAAATTGATCCACTGCCCTCCGCCTAGGCCATATACTCTCCCTCTGCAAGTTGACCGGCCTGTCGGAGTGAGCAAGGATCTCCCGCGCCTTGCGCGACAAGGTCAGCGCGAACATCTGCGGCGTGAAGGCGAAGGCCAGCGTGACCGACAGCGCGACGCCCCCGGCGACCGACATCGCGAAGGGGGGCCAGAATCCGCCTCCGCCAAGGATCAGCGGCAGGAATCCACCGACGGTCGTGATCGTGGTCGAGACGATGTGGCGGACCGATCCGGCGACCACATCGACCATCGCGGCCCGGTCGCCCGAGGCGGCACGGGGATCCTGCTGCAGGCCCGACAGCACGATCAGGGCGGCGTTCACCGACACGCCGATCGAGCCGATCACCCCGATGATCGCGTTGATCCCGAAGGGATAATCGAAAACCGCAAGGGCCAGCATCGACAGCCCCGCCGACAGGCCTGCCACGGTAAAGGCGATGGCCGTCAGTCTGAACGAGTTAAAGGTCAGCACGACCACCGCGATCGACAGCGTGATGATCAGCCCAAGCGGCGCGACCAGCGCCTGAACCGTGCTGTTGCGGGCATCGGTATCGCCGCCGGTTTCCAGCCGGATGCCCTGGGGCGGGGCATAGCCTGCGGCCCGCAGCAGCTCCATCGCCTGGGCCAGGGCGGTTGCGGGCAGCACGCCCGGCATCAGAAAGGCCTGCACATTGTTCACCCGTTCGCCGTTGCGGCGGGTGATCGTGCTTTCCGACGGCTCGAGCCGCAGCGCGCCAAGCGTCGAAAGAGGCACGGCGGGAAACTGGCCCGACGCCGCCAGACCGGCCGCGCCCGGCGGCTGGATCGGCATGTCGCCGACCGCCACCGGATCGCCCCGAAGACCCGCACCGAAGCGCACGCGCACGGGCAGTTCCTCTGTGCCCTCCAGCAGCGATCCGCCGGTCACGCCCTCGAGCCCCGCCTCCATCTGCCGCGCGATCTGGCCCAGATCGAGGCCCAGAAGCCGCGCGCGCGCCTCGTCGACCTCAAGGGTCAGCTTGGGGGCTCCGCCCGCGATACCGGTGCGGACCAGCGCGAACTGGGGCACCTGTGCCAGCAGGCTGCGCAATTCCTCGCCCGCACGGCGCAGGACGTCGGTATCCTGCCCGACCAGACGCAGCTCGATCGGGGCGTCGACGGGCGGCCCCTGGGTCAGGCCCCGGATCACGAAGCGCGCCTGCGCAAAGGCGGGCGGCAGATCGGTCTGCAGCTCAAGCAGCAGCCGCTCGGTCGCGGCGGCGGACTCGGTGCGGATCAGCGCCTGGGCGAAAGCCGGGGCCTGATCGCGGTTGCCGACCATGTTGTAATAGAAGGCCGGCGCCGAGCGGCCGACCACCCAGGCGATATCGGAGATTCCTTCCCGGGCCGCAAGCGAGGCGTCGATCCGGCGAACGACGCGCAGCGTCTCGTCGATGCCGGTGCCCGGGGGCAGATCGACCTCGACATGGAACTGGTCACGGTCGACGCCGGGGAAGAATTGCGGCGTCAGGCCGGGCAGCGACAGGAAGCCCAGCACGGGCAGGACCAGCGCCAGCATCACGCTGCGCCAGGGATTGGCCAGCGACAGCGACAGCGCCGCCCGCATCAGCCGCATCGCCACCCCGTCGCGCGCGGGCAGCCCGTCGCCGGCGCGCAGCCAGTAGCCGGCCAGAGCGGGGGTGATGGTGACGGCAACGACCAGCGACCAGGCCAGCATCACGATGACCGAAATCGCAATCGAACCGACGAAATCCCCCGCAGGCCCCGGCAGCAGCAAAAGCGGCATGAAGGACAAGATCGTCGTCAGCGTCGAGGCCGCAAGCGGCATCGTGAGGCGCCGCACCGAGACGGACACCGCCTCCAGCCGGGACAGGCCCGCTCGCAGAAACTTGCCGATCTCGTCGGTCATGACGATCGCGGCATCCACCAGAAGGCCAAGCGCGACGATCAGCCCGGTGACGCTCATCTGGTGGATGGGCACGGCCAGCGCGTTCAGCGTGGCGACCGAGGCCAGCGAAACAACCGGCAGCACCATCGCCACGATCAGCGCCGCGCGCGCCCCGAGCGTGACGAACAGCACCCCGACCACCAGCGCCACGCCAAGCGCCATGTTCATCCCGACCTCGGCCAGACGCTCCGTCGTGTAGCGGCTCTGGTCGAAGACCGTTTCCAGCGACAGACCCCATGGCAGGGCCTCAACCTGGGCAGCGGTCGCCGCGCGGATGTCGGCCATCCAGCGATCCACCTGCAACCCCTCGGCCAGCCGGGCCGAGATCAGGATCGCGGGCTGCCCCCTGTGCAGCGCAGCCTCGGCCAGCGGCAGGCGCGGGCCTCGGGTGATCTGCGACACATCGCCCAGCAACGTCACACGGCCTTGGGCATCCTCGCGCAGCACCACGGCGCGCAGCCGGTCCAGCGAGGTGATCTCGCCCGTCAGGCCCAGCACCAGATCGGCCCGCTCGCCCCGCAGCCGGCCCGCCTGCACCTTGGCATCAGCCGCACGGATCGCGGCCGAGACGGCGTCGGCCGTCAGCCCGAGGGCGGCGGTGCGGTCGGCGTCCAGCGTGACCAGCACCTCTTCCTCGGGCAGGCCGTGCAGATCGACAAGGCTGGTCCCCGGCACCCGGCGCAGCCGGTCCGCCACGGCCTCGGCCTCGCGCGCCGCGCGGGCCAGGGCAAATCCCTCGGGCATCGTCAGCGCGAAGATCGCGGCATAGCCCCCGGCGCTGTCGCTGTCGAATTCGGGCTCCAGCGCGCCGGCCGGGAAATCCCGGCGCGCATGGGCCACAGCGTCGCGCACCAGGCTCCAGACCTGTTCGATCGTGGCGGGGGGAACGGTCTCCTCAAGTTCGACGGCGACGACCGAGATGCCGGTGGCCGAGGTCGATTCGATCGTCGCGATCTCGGGAATGGTGCGCAGTTCGGTTTCGATCTTGGCGGTGACGAGCGCCTCGACCCGCGCGGGATCGGCACCGGGGAAAACCGTGGTGATCGTGGCGAAAATGTTGGTGATGGTGGGGTCTTCCTGCCGCCCGATGGACCACAAGGCCGAGGCCCCGGCGGACAGGATGACCAGGAGCGCCAGCATTACGAGGCGCGGCTGACGGAAGAACAGCGTGTCCATCGGGGTCATTCCTCTGCGCGGGCAAGCTGGTCCAGGACAAGCTGTCCCGGCGCGACGCGGTCGGGCGCCTCGGCGACGATGCGTGCACCCGGCGGCAGGTCGCCGCGCAGAAAGACGCGCGCGCCCTCGCCGTGGATCACCTCGACCGCAGCGGGCTGAACCCGATCACCCTCGGGCGCGGGCCTCAGCGCCATGACGGACCAACTGCCCCGCGCGCCTTCGCGCAAGGCGGCAAGGGGCGCCCAGAAGCCCGGCGTCTGGATCCTCTGCTCAAGGATCACCGAGACGGTTTCGCCCAGAACGGGGGCCGCCTCTTGCAAGGTCAGCACGACAGGGCGGTTCCGGGTCAGCGGGTCGAGATCGGGCCGCAGATGCAGGACCGTGGCAGCCCGGACGACGCCGCCAAGCTCGAGCGCCACGGGATCGCCCGGTTGCAGCGTCGCGGCCAGATCCGGCGGCAACCCCACCCGCGCCCGCGCCGCGCCCGCCTCGAAGAGGACCAGCACCGGCTGTCCGGCCGCCACGGTCTGCCCGGCATCAATCTGGCGCGCACCGATCCGGGCCGCGAAGGGCGCCCGCAGGATCGATTTTTCCAGCCGCACGTCGACACCGGCGATCCGCGCAGCTGTGGCGGCCATGCCGGCTTCGATCCGGGCCAGAGCAAGGCGCGCCTCGTCCTGCGCCGCGACCGCGCGGAACCCGCGCTCGGTCAGCGCGTCCTGGCGCGCCAGCGTCAGCCGGGCAAGTTCGGCATCGGCCTGCGACGCGGCCAGCTCGGCCTCCAGCGCAGCGCGTTCCGGGATCAGCGCGCTGGTATCCAGCCGCGCCAGAACCGCCCCCTGGGCGACGACATCGCCCTCGGCGACCAGCAATTCGGCAAGCCGCCCGCCCAGTTCGAAGCCCAGATCGACCCGCGCGGCGGCCTCGATCTGGCCCGTAAAGCGGCGCGTGACAGCGTAGTCGTGCGTCGGGCGCACCTCGATCACGCGCACGCTGGTCAGCGGCGCGGCGGGTCCGGGCTCGGTGGCGCTTGCGAAAAGCAGGGCGTGTCCCGCCAGAACCGCCGCGCCAGCTGCCGCGGCGACCGCAAGCGTCAGGATCAGGGTCGCGGTGCGACGCAGGACCTTGGGGATGAAGCCGTCTGCACGCTTGATCATGGGCACGCCTCCGTGAAGTAAGCGTTACTTACATAAGTTAGAATCACTCACTTTGGCAAGCTGGAATGTAAGACACGTTTACATTTCACCGCCCGACCTGCCTTGTCGTCCGATGTAAGCGATGCTAACTTTTCGGAAAGCAGAAGAAGCGGCCGGAAAGGGCCAGCATCATGTCAGACCAAGCAGCCGAGGCGCCGGTGACGCCGAAAGCCGCCTATCACCATGGCGATCTTCGCGCCCAGCTGATCGAGGCGGTGCGCGATCTGGTCGAGACGCACGGGCCCGACGGCTTTTCGGTGGCCGAGGCCGCGCGTCGCGCGGGCGTCAGTTCGGCCGCGCCCTACAAGCATTTCAAGGATCGCCCCGACATTCTGCGCGCGGTGGCGGGCGAGGGGATGGACCGTCTGCGCGTGGCGATGGAACAGGCCGCCGCCGCGCATCCGGTCGGCTCGCTCGAGGCCGTGGCGGCGATCGGTCTGGCCTATGTCGATTTCGCACGCACCGAACCGGGGGTGTTCCGGCTGGTCTTTGGCCTGACGGAAGGGCACGAGAACGCGCCGGATCTGCAGGAAAAGGGAGAATGCTGCTTCGGGGTGGTCGTGAAGGCGGTGGCCGACCGTCTGAAGCGGCCGACGAACGATCCGCTGGTGCAGCGCCGTGCCTATATGCTGTGGTCCTTCGTTCACGGCCATTCCTTCCTGCATATCGATGGCAAGACACGGGTCAGCGCCGCGCGGATCGACGACTGGCTCTATCTGACGGAAATCAGCAAGGGGGTTCTGGCCACCCTGCCCGGCGCGTGACGCACGGCCTCAGGTCTTGGGGCCTTCGGCGTTCAGCAGGCGCTCAAGCGCATCGACACGGGCCTTCGTCAGGGCCTGCGCATCGGGCGGGGTCACGCCAGCCCATCCCCGCTCAAGCGCGGCATCGGTCGAAAATGCACCGGCCCGTCTGATCGCGGGCAATTCGTCCCACCCCACCGGGCAGGCCACCGGCGCGCCGGGGCGGGCGCGGACCGAAAAGGGGGCGATGGCCGTCGCGCCACGTTCGTTTCGCAGCCAGTCGATGAAGATGCGCCCCTCGCGCCGGGCCTTGGCCATCTGCGCGGTGAACCGGCGCGGCCAGCGCGTCTCGGCCAGATGCGCCACCCCGCGTGAAAAGAGCTTGAGCGTTTCCCATCCCGTCTGGCGCCTCAGCGGCATGATCAGATGGATGCCCTTGCCGCCCGACAGCATCGCCCAGCAGGCAAGATCCAGTTCCGCCAGAAGATCGCGCAGGTCCAGCGCCGCCCGGCGGGTCGCGGCAAAGCCCAGCCCCTCGTCCGGGTCCAGGTCCAGAACCAGCCGGTCTGGGCGGTCCAGACGGTCGCGCCGCGCACCCCATAGATGGAACTCGACGCTGCCCATCTGCACGGCTCCGACCAGACCCGCCGCATCGGTGACATAGGCATAGGGCGCGCTTTCGCCATCGGATTGCGGGATCTGCACGACCTTGACGGCAGAGGGAAAGCCCTTGCCCGGATGCTTCTGGAAGAACCGCTCGCCCTCTAGCCCCTCGGGCAGGCGCAGCAGGGACAGGGGGCGGTCGGCGATCTCGGGCAGCATCAGCGCCGCGGCGGCCTCGTAATAGCGGGCCAGATCGGCCTTGGTCAGCCGGGGCTTGGGAAAGATCGCCCTCTCGCCGCTGCTCAGCGCGATCCCGGCAATCGTCTCGCGGTCGTTCATCGGCGCGGGCTCCTCATGCTGGATGGTCTCGGCGGGCTTGTCCTCGCGCAGGCCCAGAAACACCGCATGGCGCAGGCGCCCCGAGGCGGTGATCTCGGCATAATCGACCTCGACCGCAAAGGCGGGGCTGATCCAGCGCGCGCCCGACGTTTCGGATGACGGCGCGTCCAGCGGCGCCGTCTTGCGGGCCAGAGGCCGCATCCGTCGGGCCAGATCCGCCATGGCCTGCGCGTCGAACCCGCTGCCGACCTTGCCCATGTAGCGCCAGCCCTTCCCCTCCCGCGCCGCCAGCAGCAGCGAGGCGAAGGGGCGCGCGCGGCTGTCCGAGGGCTGCCAGCCCACGACCACATATTCGCCCCGACGCCTGCACTTGATCTTGAGCCAGGCCCGCCTCCGGCCGCTGCGATAGGGCGCGTCATGGCGCTTGGCGATCAGCCCCTCGCCGCCCTGCCCGCAGATCATTGCCAGAGCCTCGTCCGCCGGACCCTCGATCACCGGAGAGAGGGTCAGCGGACCCATCGGCGGCAGCGGCTCGAACAGCGCCTCGAGTGCTGAGCGGCGCTTGCTAAGGGGCTGCGTCCTCAGGTCACGGCCGTCAAGCCGCAGAAGGTCGAAGCCCACGAAGCGGAACGGCCCCCCTGCCCCGATCGTGTCCTGCAGCGCGCCGAAACCGGACAGTCCCGCCCCGGCCACGATCTCTCCGTCGATCAGCGCGGATTTGCAGGGCAGATCGTCAAAGGCGGGCAGCAGATCGGCGAAGCGATCCGACCAATCATGGCCCGACCGGGTGAAGATGCGCGTGCCCCCCGCGCCGATAGCGACCTGCGCGCGATATCCGTCAAGCTTAAGTTCGTGCCAGACATCGTCCCCGGCGGCCGCCTCGTCGGTCAGCGTGGCAAGCTGCGGCGCGACCGGGCGCGGCGTCCGCCCCGCGCGCGCCGGCGCGACCGGCCCGTGACCCGAGGCGATCTGCGCCATGCTGCGCCCGGTCGCCACGCTGGTCCGGTGCCGCGCCACCGGGTCGGGACCATCCGCCGCCTCGTCCTGCTGCTTGATCAGCAGCCAGTTCTCGCGCCCCTTGTCCGAGGCGCGCCCCTTGATCCGCACGAGGTTCCAGTCGCCCGTCAGCCGCCGCCCGTGCAGCCGCATCCGCAGATGGCCCTTGGCAAGCCCCCGTGCGGCCGGCTCCAGCGGCTGCCACCAGCCCAGATCCCACAGCATCACGCTGCCCGCGCCGTAATGCCCCTGCGGGATCACGCCCTCGAAGCGCAGATACGAGATCGGGTGATCCTCGGTCCGCACGGCCAGGCGTTTCTCGGACGGGTCCAGCGAGGGGCCGCGCGTGACTGCCCAGCTCAGCAGCACGCCCTGCCATTCCAGCCGCAGATCCCAGTGCAGGCGCGTCGCGTCGTGGTTCTGCATGCTGTAGCGCAAGGCCAGCGCCGAGGGCTGGCCGGGATCCGAGGGCTCGGGCGTCGCCGCAAAGTCGCGCCGCGCGCGATATCGCTGAAGCCCGGCCATCTCAGGCCGACTTCTTGCCGCGACCGCGCGGTTTGGCGCCGCCATCCTTCTTGAGGCTCTCCTTCAGCGCCGACATCAGATCGACCACATTCGTCGCGCCTCCGCCGCGCGGCTCGTCGCCATCCCCCAGCTTGGCGCGCGGGGTCTTGCGGCTCTTGCGCTTGGCCTCGATCAGGGCGCGCAGGGCCTCGTCGTAATGGTCGCGGAACACGCCCGCGTCGAAGGGCGACGACTTGCGGCGGATCAGCTGGGTGGCGACATCCAGCAGGTCCTCGTCGCTGGTCTGGTCCTCGATCCCCGAGAACAGGGGCGCGGCCTCGCGGATCTCGTCCTCGTAGCGCAGGGTCTCCAGCAGCAGCCCATCGCCGCAGGGGCGGATCGCACACAGATATTCCCGCCCCCGCATCGTCAACTGGCCAAGCGCGGTTTTGCCCTCGGCCCGCAACGCATCGCGCACCACGCGATAGGCATCCTGCGCCAGATCGTCCGATGGGATGACGTAATAGGGCCGGTCGAAATAGAGCGGCGAGATCTCACCCTGATCGACGAACTGGACCAGTTCCAGCGTCTTGCGCGTTTCCAGCTTGATGGCGTCGATATCCTCGGGCTGCAACAGCAAGTAATCGCCCTTGCCCAGCTCGTAACCCTTGAGGATCTCGTCCGACTTGACCGGCCCGACGCCGGCCACTGTCTTTTCGTAGCGCACCGGCTTGCCCGAAGGGCCGTGGATCTGCCGAAAGGACAGCCGTGCCCCGGATCGCGTGGCCGGGTGCAGTTCGACGGGAATGGCGACAAGGGACAGGCGAAGCTGACCCTTCCAGACGGCGCGTGAAGCCATGACAACCTCCGTGGCGGTGTCAGGGCAACGCGGATCGGGGCGAACGGGTTCACGGTCCGGATGCGGATCGGCGTGGTCGGGAGGCAGCCCGGTGCGGCTGATTCGCGCGAAGGAGGTCAGCTGCGGCCTGATGGGGCTTGACCGACGCACCGTTGACGACATGTTCCTACAGCCGCGTCATGGCGATCGCGCAATCATGGCGCGAAATTCATTTTCACGACAGTCAGTTGTGCTGACCTGCTCGTTGCCCCTGCGTCAGGGATCAGAGGAATTCGCGCCAAGATGGGGTCAACCGAAGCGGGAAAATTATTGTATGTTCATATAACGGACTGTTTTGTTTAAATATTTATACACATCTCGAATTCTTCATGTTATCCGAACGGATGTGGGGACTATCCTTTCAGCTAGGAGCGCAACTTGATGAATACCAAGACCTTCGCGGCCGCACTGGCCCTTTCCGTCATGTCCTTTGGTGCCGCGAACGCAGCCAATGTCGCTGGCTCGGACACCTGCGGTCAGCTGCCCAATGCCCGGTGGAGCTGGAGCATCAGCACCGACACCGTCACGACCGGCGGCGAGAGCACGGTAAGTGAGGAGGAATTCGAGCGCCAAGCCGGACCGAATAGGTTCCTGGTGACCGTCATCACCACGACCACCGAGCCGACCTTCGAGACCACCAACACGATCTGCACCGCGCTGAACCCGGCCGGCAAGGTGGTGCTGGACTTCTCGTTCACGATCCAAGGCGAGCCGGTCGAAACCATCCCGGGTTCGGTCGACGTCGAGCGCACGAACACCAAACTCTGATCCGCCCTCGGGCGTATCCCGAAGATGGCGTCCGCCGGCTGAATGTTGGCGGGCGCCTT